>JAXGGA010002911.1:0-112204 GCA_038373865.1 Uloborus plumipes
AGCCTAAACCTTTGCTAGGCCTTTTCCATATTAAAGTTCAGATGTCAGATAGTCGGCGCGTGATTCCCATTAACATTATTTATTACACTTGAAACAGCTCTCATACCATATATGGTCATCCTCCAGGCTCAGATTCGATTTCCCTCAAAGTACCTAACAGACACTTTTTTTCCCTCTAGACTTAAGCCAGCCTCTGTCTATGGTGTATCACCCAATAAAGTTCATTATTTTCAATATGCCACTCCTATATAGATCACGTGGGTCACGTGATCTAGGGATTATTATCTGCCATCCTTAAATGATATTCCCCATATAAATACCGCTGCATCTCTGAAAAGGGCAGCCTTCTTGTAACCGAGATATAATAAAGTGTAGTGATTGAATAGCTCTGTCCTCTTCCTACGAACCGACTGCAACACCAACCTTCATCCTAGAGCCGATCTTTCGGATCTTACATATATATATATATATATATATATATATATATATATATATATATATATATATATATATATATATACATTTTTTTGTGCACCGGGAGTTGCGTAGTGTTTTTTTTTAATTGCTGTCGAAAAAAATGAATAGTAATAATTAATATAAAGATAGTATTGCTATTCATAATTAAAAAAATGATTTCATGAATGAACTTAAGAAAGCATATTTGACCATATAAATTTAAACCGATTCCTCTTTTTTTATATTTTTCCAATCACAATGAAGAAGAACCACAATTCTCGTGGAGTGTTATGAATAGAATGAAATTATGAGACAAGCAAACGCAACTTTTTCCTAGACAAATGTTGGAAATGGTGCAGTGTTACAGCGAGATTAGATTCAGCTCTAATTGAATCTCGTTTCCATACCAGGAAGCAAACCACCTTCGGGGGACCCAAATCATTTTTATCCAAATTGAATCCGGTTGTATTTAAGTAACAGTGCTGTTAACGATTACAGTTTGAAAATTTTGAATTGTCCGGAAAATAAACTTGTCACAATAGCCATTGATGTGTTTAGTGAATGCAATAATGCAGAACAAGAGGCATTTGAACAGCAAAAATTAATCGTTGGAAAATACGAAATGTAGTACAAACGTTTTATTCTGTGATGCGTCTTTTTAGAACACATTTTCTTTTTTTTTGACTTAATAATTGATTGCCTTAAAATTTCAGACCGTACTGTAAAACACTTCTACTTTTCCATAATGAGTGACGATCTTTGAAACATTTGCGCCAAAAAAATTTGAAACCAAAATCTTTAGCAAATTGAAATTAAATGGTGCAAGGTATTTAGAACCACAAATGGCAAAGGAGACAATGCAGAGACCTGTTTCGGAGAAAAAAGGAAAGCCTTTTTCAATGCACTCACTTATTTGGACTTATGGATGTTAAGACACTACATTAAGTCTTTACATTGCACAGAATGTGAGCTTATGGATGACTTGTAAAAGGCCGTAAAAACAGATTTTTTTAAACATCTAAAAGCTCAAATTTTGTGCATTGAAAAAGGCTTTCTTTGCAACACCGAAACAGGTGTCTGCAGTGTTCCTTTTCATTCGGGGATTTTAACATTGAATTATTGCGTTTGTTCTTTTAGCATACATTTCCTTCTATTTAGTCAGCTGTCATATTTAATGGAATCTTTTAAGAAATATATTATGGTTCATCTTTTGTGATAAATATGAAAAAGTTCAATTACCAGAGTTTAGTTGGAGAGTAATCAGCGTCTGGGAAATACTGCAGCATACGACCTGCTAACTAGATCAATGGTTCTTTGACCGAATAACTGTAGAGTAAAAATAATCCCCAATGCTATCAAAATTGTGATTTAGTTCAAAAGATTATCAACTTCAGAAAAAAAAGCTTTATTTGTAAATTTAAGGTATAAAAAAGATGATTTTCGAACTTGAAATTGCAAAAAATGGAAAAATACCTACATATATATGTTTACCCTAATAAGTGCATTCAAGTTTCCTTTTTAAACATTGATGTTATCTACACATGCTGGACATTCGTCAGCGCATCCTCCCTAATTGGCATTCACATCAACATCCAGCTTGATTACACATTTTAAACAATGAACAGATGCACCTTATACTTTAAAAGTTACGCTCACGTCAAAGTATTTCGGATTAATTAAAAAGTTTCAAATATGTGCATCGTTTTAATTACAGCCATCCATTAAGCCACCGCACACAAGATCATTTAAAACGACAGTGGAAAATCTATCCGCACATTTCACGTTCCATTGCACCCAGAGGCAATGTGGAAAATCTGTGTTTAAATATAAAGCTCTGGAAGCTATTAATAAGACATTGTGACCTATGCCCACCCTCATTTCAGCCTGATGTATAACCTGGAGCTATATTCCTGATGTCGCATCCAACGGTAGTAACAATTAATTTTAAAGTGCGGTAAAATCCTTAAGCAGAATTTGGGTCAAGATACATCGGTGAGTTTTAATGAGGAGAATTTTAACGTGACAAATATATGACGGAAGGGATGTTTTCGAGTAAGTAAAATCTGCAATGGGTATTACATTTTTAGTTCTGTACATGTTCAAGTACATGTTTTTTATGCATATTTTCCGTGTAGTGTAGCCGTGTAGAAATAAACTATCGTGTGACGTGTTTTAAAAATACTTACCAAATAAAAATCATTTTAAACTGCTTTCCTACATTATCTTCAAAAAAAATATTGTAAATCAGCAATGTTACTCTTACTGTAGAATTTTTTTTTTCGTTTAATAAAGGTGGAGCATAAACAGCTCTTTTTATGAGGGGTAAGTAATAAATACAAAATATTAAAGTGTAGTTTTTAGCTAAATAAATAATTAAAAATTGCACCTATTTAAACTGTAGTGGAGAAAACCAACTTAACCATAACTTTCCAATTACAATTGGGTAAACCTTTAATTTTAAAGTACAAGTTGCACCTTTTTTTTCCTTTTCTATTTTTTTCTTTGCCATATAAATGAAAAGTTTAGATTTTGGTACATGACTATATACTTGAAAAAACTGTGTGTTATATACAAGGAATATATATTTTTTAAGTATAAATGTGTTAATAATGCATAAGCAATTAGTTCTACAAACACGCAATTTGTCTTGTTTAAACGTATTGCAAAAAATAAGGACTTAAAGCGTACTGAATAACTGACAGTTAAAATGATGGATTATTTCAATTACGCAAAAAAACTTCACAAGTCACGTATAAATGAAGTTTACAGTTTAAATAAGTTAAATGGGATTCCATAACATCGATTCAAGAGTGCTGATGGATAAGCCAATCGATATTTTATTATTATATTTCATAACTATTTTATGCAGCGTAGCTTGTAAGAAGATTAATGCATTCCTTTTGCTAATCAGTAAACATTTGACACTCAAGTTACTTTCTAGAATTTCCGATATCACTTGAACGTTGCCTTTAGCTGTCAAAATTAGATCAAGTCGCTGAAATCCTTGGTATCAAGTCGGATCAAGATTTCGCGGTGGCGTTCGGTGAAGTCAATGATGGATAGACCAAGATCCTTGCAATGGTTTAAGTGGGAAAGTGTGAGAATATATTGAGAAACTCCAGATATGCTTCTCACTTACGATGATATTTTCACCAGGAATTATGTGCTTTCATGCACCGTTGAAATGTAAAAAACAACGTTTTCACTATAAGAAGTAACAAACCGGCCTTTTACTTCTGATTTAATTTATTATTTATTTATTTAATTATTTATTTACTGGTATTTAAAATTTTGCATCATTAAATCCTAACTACTGTGGTTAAGGGTACAGCATAGATTGTTAGTTTATTTCCGATTCATACTTTAATTATATTTAGTCTCTTTTACACTATATATTTTCCCATCAAACTGTTTAAAACCTAAATTTAACTATATGTTACTGTTTCTAGCAAAAATAACTGAATTGTTATCATATTTCTTTTTCTTTTAAGTCTGTATTATTCAACATAAAATACTGTTACGATGATCAAAAAAAGAAAAGATCATTGGAGGAGAAAGACCTGAAATAAAACAGTACGGTATATACACCAAAAAAAATATGTTGTTTTTATAGTGTACAGCTAATTTTATAGTAACAAAATGTAAAAATTGCTAATTCGGCAGTAATATACTAAAATTTCCAATTTTACAGTTTGCTACTGTGCAATTTACAGTTTTAAACTGGAACCTCTGCTGCCAGTATTATACTTATTTTTACAGTATAATAGAGCTAATTTTGCAGTAATGAACTAAAATTGATGTTTTACCTAATGACTGTAAAACTGCTAGTTTTACAGTTTATTACTGTAACTCTAAAATGTTATACTTCTTCCGTTCTTTTTTTTTAAATTAATTTGCATTTAAAACCAAAGTGCAAATATTGAAGTGTTTATTAAAGCTGATTTTACAGTTTTAAACTTCAACCTCTGCTGCTAGTATGACACTGTCAAAACAGCAGTTTATGTTTTACAGTGTACAATCATAAAATGCTGCCCGAAATAATACTGATGTACTTCACGTACAATAATTTAAATTATTAGTTAAAAATGAAGCTGATGATGATTTTTGCTGCTTTGTGGGATCTAGTGAAACTAAATTTCGGAAAGCCCGTTCATAAAATCAGTATTTAGTTGGCAATAAAAAAGCAGATTATTACGCGCTGCGATTGAATTCCGAAAATTTCGTATTGCGGGCGAGGAATTAGTTATCTCTAAAATTCGTCAATCTCGGAAAACTCGCGTTATAGCGAGAGTTTACTGTGTATGGAATCCTCCTTAATTAGTCTTATCACTGTTTTCTGCATTAAAAACGGAGAATAACAATTAAAATAATTAAGGTGATTATATATAAAAGCAAAACTCAAGTTTCGGGTTGTTCTATTTCAGTTTTGACAAAGGTAAGAACTTTAAAAAAAAATGAATATGCATTTGCTATTAAAAGTTGCCAAAAGATTAGAAAAACAAAAGTATAGTTTTGTGAGAAAATTATGATTTTACTTGCCTATAGTTATTTACATTAAAAAAAAAAATGGAAGTTGTGTAGCACTTTGATTTCAATACCTTTCTATTCAATTTTTCAATTTTAAAACATATTCAAAATTACTTTACGAAAAACTATAGATTGGTTTCTAACAACAAAATTTTATTTTTTTTTTCCACTTTTGTTTTTTAAATGCCTTTCCTTTTTTAGACAAATATGTTTGCATCCCTGCCACAGAAGTAAACATTAAAAATGCTTTGAATTTTTTAAAAATACACTTAAATCATCCAATAAAAAAAAAACTTCGTCGAAGCTATTTTTTAACCAACCTTGTTGGAAGCAAATATTTCGCTATTTTAAGGATTCATGTGTATTGTAAATACCCCTTACGGCACCAATGTTACGTTTATACATTTTCATTATTTTGGACTGTTCAAAATAACATACAGGAGTTTAAGTGTCCGGTTTGGCATCTCTCAAACTTTTTTTTTTTTATTTTTTCGAATTAGAGAATCTTTCCCAATTCATTAAAAGAAACAGAGCAAACACAACAGACAAACCGGCAGAAAGACATAACCACTAAGTGAACGAGTTACTGGAAAACAAACACTTCCACATCTCAAAACCCTGACTTTTTTTAAAAAATAAATTTCCAATATTTACGTTGGTATTAAATTCGTTCGCCTTTTTGTTTTGCTTTAACGATATTTTTACTATAGATTTACTCCTTTTTTTTTCATGACTTTGAAAGAAGGCATGTTGAAAAGGACCCACGATAATCGTAAAACATATTTAAAAATCATTTTTAGGCTTAATAAAATGGATTTTATCATTTTTCAATAAAAAAAAAAAAAAAACATTACTTCTAGATTGTTTCGAAATACAGACAGTTTAGTTTATCATTTTGAAAGAAATTAAAATTAATGGATTATCATACCCCACAGTGCTGATAAATATGAATCTTCAATTTATAATAAAAAGTGACGGCAGTAATTCTGGATGGTGTCCAAGGAGTAATATGTCATGATTTGAAAATGTTTCAAATAATTTCTGACGATCCGTTATTTGGATTCCAAGCAAAACACTGAAATAAGAAACAAAATAAAAGAAAGAACTTAATGCCATTTTTAAATGGGTGCTCTAAAATTTTATACTTCTTCCGTTTTTTTTTTTTAAATTAATTTGCATTTAAAACCAAAGTGCAAATATTGAAGTGTTTTTTAAAGCTTTATTATTGAATCCATCCGATTTTTTTTTAATATTGCAAAATTTAGGAGAGAGCTTTTTACTGCGCGCCGGTTTCCACATTGCTGCTACCTAATTCGTCCATTTACATATGTCTGTATAAATAATCGTTGTTTTTTGTGACATTATATTGCATCAAATTATCAAATTGAAAAGGAGAAAGGACAAAATTCTATAATTTTGGTTTCCAGAAAATGACTGGCAAAAAAAAAAAACATAAGATATACTAAATATCTTCCGTTCCAAACTCAAAAGCGTCACTAACGAAAACCAACATTTCTGAATTATAACCAGATTTATTTATATTGAAACCAACATTTTCTGAAAATTTGAACTACTTGTACTACTTATGAATTTGATTCATGAAAAAATAACATAAAAAAATTAATTTTAGATTAAGAACTGCCACAAGAGGGATGAATTTTAGAAATTGAGGTTTTTTTTGTCAAGAAATTGAAATTAATCTATTAGGGGAGAGGGGGGCACATGTGAACAAAAATGACATTTTTGTATATTTTTCATTATTCATTTGAGATATAAAAGAAACAAGTGCTGTACATGATAAATCACACATTTACTAATACTTTCATGCAGTTACCTTTCTTCTTCAACATTGAATTCCACCCAAAAAAATAAGTCCAAAATATGTTAAATTTTGTTCACATCTGCCCCAGTGGAGGGGCAGTTGTAAACATGCCTGGGGCACAAGTAAACACGGGTACATAAATGGAAATAAAATACACCTAAGCATATTTTTAGGTATACTGCTTGTTACACATTAACAAACACTTACAATGAAAATATCAAGTTAGTTATTCAATGTGATTAATTGACTCAATTCAACGAACATTGTAGCCTTCAAGTTTTACAGAAAAAGAAACAGAAGATGCAGCTGGACATGTGCCACCTAAAACTGAAGGTGGTGGTAATTTTAGCAGACTATCATTAGAGTGCTTACCATCGATGTATCATCTGCTTTTGGAAACATAAAAGTTTCATTCATAGTGAATTTTTTTTTTTTTGTAGTGAATTCTACGAGGACAAAGTCATTCACAGCTACATTTTCTGGTGCAAGGTTGACTTCAGCACAAATTTCTTAATAGTTGCGGTCTTTAAAACTAATATCGGACTCGGCGTCACTTACTACAACTTTTAACTACTACAACTTACTACAACTGTTCCTTTTTCAACAGTTTAGCAAGTTTAACTTTCTTTTCTTTGCAACTCTTGCAAATTTCAATTAAATATTGAGTATTGAAACTTTTAATTATTCAGTATTTATTAATTAAACTATTCAATATGTAAAAAAAACAACTATTTTTTAAAATTAAAATAACTAAATACCATTATGGGGCACAGATGAACTGTTCACATCTGCCCCTACATAAAGTGTTCACATGTGCCCCTTATCTCAACTTAGGCCTAATTTGGTAAAAAACTATATTTTTTTCTTCAATTAAAAAAAAATAGTGCATGAAAACTTTCCTAATTAATGCCACTTTAAGACGAATAAAGTTCAAATTACAAAAAAAATAGTTTTGGATGTGTTTTTACTCGGAGAAATAGAACATAAAAGTATATTGGCACCTCCCAAAACATAAGATCTTTGATAACTAAAAAACAAAATGATTTAGATTTTTGAAATTTCATGCAGGATATAGTACTTGAGTTACCATCGACATAAATTTTTTTCAGATTTTTCTCTTCACGTTAACTGGGTAAAATATCGTTTGTTCACATGTGCCCCTGTTTACATGTGCCCCCCTCTCCCCTACTTTTATTTTTAGATTTTTAAGCTCAACTTATATGGGTAGGATGTTCCATAATATGCAGATTAATTTTAAACTAAAATAAAAAGCTGAATTTCAAGTCACGAGCTTTTGTAAGGGAGTTGAACTCCAGAAATTTAAGCCTTTTTTCGTAAAAATTAAAAGTTAATCAAAATTTTTTGTAAATATAATTCAGAGTCTACCTTTTGGAAAATTCGATGAGGTAGAAGGGATTTAAAAAGAACAAATAAGGTTAGCTGCACTGCCGCAAGCGTTGTTAGATTTTGTTAATAAAACATTTTAATGGCGAAGGTCACGATGCTTTTTAACAAACTAAAAGGAGCATTTCAATTCAAGGACATGTTTATTAGAATGATTTAAATCCTACTAGATGATGAAAAGAAAAAAAATGCATACATTTAAAACTTTCTGAGCTTAAAATACCATCGAAATTGCAGGGGACAGTAATCACTCTTCGTGTTGAAGCCTGGCATGAGCCTCCGCGACTTCAGACGATTTCTTATAAATCAGTCTCTGTTATGGGGTCCACGCACAGCATTAGAGGCTTCTGTGACAACTTTTATTATTCTTTCTGTAGCTTGAGTGTGGCAAGGGAAATTCCGGATAACTGGTAGAATAACTCTTATTGTAATGATTGCTAGGTTTTCTTTTGCTTCTAAAAGTATGGTGTCACTAAAGCATTCAGTCAGTGGAGGCTCTGTTACATTTTCCCACATCGACATAATATGTCACGTAAAAGTCAAAGTTTGGCAAATTGAAAATTCGGATTTTGATATCCGCTGCGGTAGTAGAAGTACAAGCAGTATGTTTATCTTTACGTGCTTTTAGAATTTTTTGAAGCGCTAATTGCTTTATGTGATATCCGTCGTCAGCTAACATTGATATCAGGAAATTTTCTGAGTGATCAAAAAACCAGTTTCGTTTAATAACAGGGTCAATTACTTATTTCAAATCATTCGACAAATATCGCGAAAGATAGCTTGTTTGATGCAAATGCTGCGCAAAATAGATTACACAAGGTTTTGTTTTGATCTGGAATCACATGGGAGCATATACTTTTAAAATGACTGTCGTTACTCTAACTAATGTCTCAAATGGATCCTTATAAGATATATATAGTCTGAGAATTCTATTTGCAGTTGTAAGCCATCTTGAGTAGCAAACATTTCCGAGGTTTCTCTTAGACAGACTTACGCCCCAATGTCCGGAGTTGATGACTTCACAGATTTCCACCGCTGATCAGTGCTTAGATAAGTTTTGTTTGTGATTTCACATAGTGCGCAAGTCTTTTCTTAACATTGCCATAGTGCGCTTTAAGAGTAAATACGCAGACACTGCGCACAAAGAAAATATCTTACTCAGAAAAATCGTACTTTCGTTTACTTAAGAAAAGCGCTTATTAAAAACTAATGAATCGTTAAATCGGCGAGAGCTATCGGTATGAAGTGATCGAAGATTCTATTTATATCACTTTTGGCATGTAAGGGTGGAAGGATAAAATTAGCGAGTAAAAAATATTTTACAGAAAAGGAAAACAAGCTGCTATTTAATCCATAGAAGTGGTAGTTGTGCTACTTCTGATTCGCTCATACGACAGTGTGAAAAGGGTGTGTTTAGGGGATAAAATATTCCAAAATACTTACTATTATTCAATACTCAGTACTCAAAAATCTATATTGGAGCATTTAATTTTTTGGAAAGAAGTATTTTGAATAAAAAAATATTTACCACAATTGAGCGAGTTTCAACATTTTTTTTCAAAATTCAACTCCTTTGCGGCTATTAAAATTTTCAATTTTTTTTTTAAATTTATCTTTCTTTAATCCCCATGTCATAGAACATCATTTCTGCATAGGTAGATTTGGATTAACGAAACTTTTTTTTTTCACCATAGAAGAGCGATCCACCCTACTAAACACATGCACCTATTCATATGCATTCTGCATTCTAGTGTAAATGGATAATTCTAGAAATGCAATGCACCCCCACCCCCCACTCGTCAAAAACTGAGATAAGATGTGCAAAACTTAACTCTAACTTTAAACGCTTCAGTTGGCCGCCAAAACTACCATAATGGAACATTGAGCATACTTGTGATGATCTCTAACCAACTGTTTTCAAAAAATCATTCGCACTAATATGGATTGCTCTGCAGGATTTGTGCAGTGAGTTTTCTTCAGATATCTCCATAACTGTTTGTCACATTTATGCCATGTCGTGTTAAGGCACTTCCTGGCGCTCTTAGTGGTGCAACACGATATTACGAACGTATACCACTTATTTAAAACTTCGGTATACTATTTAGATAATATTGATTTAGTAGTGCTTTCCTTTAATGTCTGGAGCAAAAACCAATTTTGTCATTGGTGATTCTAGAGTACTTTTTTTCCATTCTGAATCAGTTTAATCAGTTCATTTGCCCATCATAGATCTTATTTAGTTCTATTGATATTTATTGCTTAAGTGTAAAACCTATGCAGAATTAAAACAACTAGACAACGTGATCGAAATCATATTTCTCTTGAAATGTGTTAATGTGTCCATGTCAGGAACTGAGAAGAAAAATAAAAAGCACAGGACTTTTTGTTTCCAGGAAAAACTACTAATGCGAGGATTAAGATGCAAAACTTTTAATCTACGAACGTGGACACATACGATTTTAAACTGTTTAAACATTCAATAAAAGAAAACAGATTTTTATAGGAAACTATGCTACCAGCGAAAGTAAATATTTTGAAACATTAAATGGTTGTGTACATTCATAAAGATAGCACACAAAAGTAATCAAATAGAGTTGCACGAATACGTTAATTAGTGGCTTTGTTAGTATATCTTTTATTTGAGATTGTACTCCATAGCCTATACCGGTTGTTTCCTACTGACGTTTCTCCAAGTGTGGCATTTAAAACATTCATTCAGTCGTAACGTTCTGTGGGGATCTTGTTTGCTTATTCCCGCTGGGAAAAGCACTAATCTCACTTTTGATATTTCTTCTGCTCTGCATTTCCTCTTTGACCCTGAGACGACATGATAAAATCAAACTACATTATCTTTTTATGTTTCTTGAATTAGTTTAAGGTATTAGTATGTTCATTAATTTCCATACCTTGCCTTGGAGACAAACACATAGAAATGCTTTCAGAAAGTACTTAAACTTACATACAAATCATCCGGAATACTGTGTCAACATAATATTATGCAGCGGAGGATTCTATCAAATGAAAATGTTTCAACTTTTCTTGCTCTTTCGCTTGTGTCTGCTTGTATAATTTCTTCATGCATCTGTAATAGTTTCTCAGTGAGGTCGGTACCTTTTTTGGTATCAGAAATGCCTTTTATTTTAAGTTAAAGTAATACTTGAAATATAGTAGCATGAGCATAACGTGACAATGCGTTTTAGGGAATAATTAGAGTTTAAAGAAGTGTAGAGATGTACCTTGCTCTTTGTAAGAATTTGGGTTCAGTGGTAGTCCTAACACAATCAATTGCATTATTAATAAAGCATCTCGTCTGCCTTAATTGATGGCTTGAACACTTATTCATATCAACCATCACCGAACCGTAAAACGTGTACCAGCTACTTTGAATATGAGACACAATAAGTGAATCAATTTAAGGGATTACAAATCAATTTTGCAATATTTCCCATTCAGTTGTCTAATATACATTATAGCCGGCTTTAGTCTCGCAATCGTCCTTAACAAATTAAAACAATTAGATTAGTTCAAGCCAATTACGTATTCACCAGATGTGAATATCGAAGAAAACGAGAGATCGAAATCATGCGGTTTCGATTTCTGAAATTTCAAAAATAGTTCCAAAAATCATCGCCAGGAGACATTTTGGCGTTGCTCAGGTATATTTCTATGATCATTAAAGAATTAAATGCCAACTGAAAAATATGCGGCAGTTTTATTCACAACAAATGATTTTACTTTACAAATGAGGTTCGATATGAGCACCATCTTGAGGCTCCAAGAAATGTATACAATGCATTACATTTGCTATGGCGCCTCGTAACATATCAGAATGGATTTCTCTCACCTTTAACGTATTACTATTTTTTAAGGTTGCAATGCCGGAAAATTTCCCTTGTTAATCAACACTTTTCAGACATCCTCACAACCAAACGTCAAAAGGATTGAGGTCGGGCGACCTTGGTGATACCATAAAAAATAAGCGACTAATGATGATAGTATGCTCTCAGTCATTCATTATACATCAATGCTCGTTGAACACGTTTATGCAAATTATTGCATTGTATTCCGTCCATGATAACGTTTAGTAATGTTTTTTTTTAATTACACTAAACTTTTCGGCGTCTATAATTACTTTTCAAATTTAACGATCTTTGGAGTGCCAAAGTTACACTTAGTATGGATTTTCTATTTTATTTATTCATTTTTTAAATTCATTTCAGAAATCAAAATCCTATGTTCTCTTATGTGCCCTCATGAAATTTAAGCAATGTTTGGTTTGGTATTTTGCGCACTTGAGGACTCGAATAACCTGATTTTATTTTATAACCATTCTGTATATTGTACACAATTTAAAAGCTATTATTAGTTTTGAAAATGTTAAAGGTATTTTCAGGATTGTTACTTATTGCTTGTAAAATAAATTTATGAAGAAATAACATTGATGATGAATACTAACTTCTGTATATCTTATTTGTTTAAATTATTATAAACTGGAATTTAGAAAGCATTAAGTTATTGCATACTACGGTTTTCGGGTTTTAATGCTTCCGAATTTTAATGCAAAAAACATGAACTCATGGATAAAAGAACACTCTGCAAAAACGACGATAAGAGCAGGAAGCAAATAAAGTAAAAAATTAACCGATAGCCAATGATAATATTGAAGTGCAATGGATTACCCAGCAGGATTGCAAATTTAGAAGCCAATACAAGACACAAAGACATATTTTTATTTGAAATACATTGTAAATACTATCTGGTTTTAAGATAACATGAAGGAAATGCACTTATTTTACAGTGCACATAGAGTCGAACCCACTTAATGGAATAGTCATTTTCAACTCGAAATAATATTCTAAAAAGCAGGATATTCCATTATCCGGGATGAAAATAATGCATTACAACGGTTTGGTACATGAAAAATGTATTATATTAAGCGGGGTATTCCTTTAACCGTTATTCTAATAAGCGGGCTCGACTGTATTTTCTGAAATTCATTTCAGAGGCTTCTACCTAAATTTTACTTTATATAGATTCTAATGAATGTAAGTATTACGATGCATAATAAAGTTAAATACTGCATCATATACTCATAGAACAAGTAACTGCATAAAATAGAATCTCAGAATCAACGCTGTTCGAAATCTAATCCCCAAGAGACTAAAAGTTTAACTCGAACCTCTTAGTAAATAACGGGGCCTCCACCCTGGCGATATTATTATAATTACCTTAGGTCTTTATCCTTTAATTGGATTCACTAAGTTGGCTGTTTTCTTTGATATTCACAGTATTCATTACGATCCTAGTTTCGATTCTATACTCGCCGGAGTAAAAGAGATCTATAAATTAAAAGGAGATTAACTGCCTGTCAACCGCGTAAATAGAACTGAAGCGTATACTCTTTTGATATCCAATGATTGTCCCCTCCTGGTTCGGATTGATTTGCATTTTCGATTGAACTGGACTTTCATTTGTTTATTCCGTTGGACTGAACTTGAAATGTGTCAACAAGAGTTGCTTATTCAGCATCTGGTTGTAAATTAAATTGCTGTATTGAAATTCGTTTGAACTGGAAAATTTCTCAGAATTACGTGGTTTCTCGGTTTTAATGCTAGATTTTTAAATGCTGCACACTTTTCATGGTTAAAAGCAAATAATTTGATGAATGAAAATATATTTTTATTTGCTTTCACTTTGCATTATTTTGAGTTTTATATTCAAAGTGCATATATGAATGTAAATCATGCAAATTTTATGACGAAAATTATTTTTATGTAACAATAAAGTATTGTTTTTAAACTCACATTAAATTTGATTTTGAAAATATAAGTTACATAGTATAAACTGCACCCGCCTTTTATTAAAATGCATTTTTTAAATTAATTCCGAAAAACGTCCAAAAATTTGATTTAGATATTGTTAACAAACTTCAGACATAGTGTTAAATATAAATTCTGTACCTAATTTATGTTTTCTTGGGTCTGGATGCTTACTCCATAAGCGTTTCTTTCAAATATGTGTCTACCCACCATCAATAGTCTATACGAAACAACTATACTGCCGTGATAAGCACAAAAGTCGTATCTGCACTTTTTAACAAAATTGAGTTATCGCCACCAGATGGCTCTTTGGGATGTATTTTACCTAAGTACAAAACTATATGGTTATTTAAGAACGGGAAATGCTTTTAAAAAATATCTCAAAAAGTATGACCAGAATCAAATACATGGTGGTGCACAACTTTAAAGAGTTATATGGGCGATTCTCTGTAAACTGGTAATTGGCTGTCCGGACTGAGTATTTAAAAAATAATTAAAGGGTAATAAAGTAATTATCGCTCTTAATACAAGTAAAGCATTAATACTTTGTGGCCCAATGGTATTTGGAGTGATTTCAATTTAATTTTTCTTCCTAGAATTTATCTAAGCGCCAAAAACAGTCTCCTGGCTGTCTCAATCCCATAGTCTAACTGTTACTGATAGTATTTCAAAACACCGATTAACACAACATAAATTTGGCAATTAATATCTAAAAATAGAATAATGAAGGTATATTTTTCTTATGAAATAAGGCATAATTACGTATTTCTAAAACTTAAAATTGTCATGTAAATTCTATCCGGAGTTTTTTCAAACAGTCCCCTGCAACAAATTCAAAGCTGTAATACGAAAAATCTATAACTTTTGCAAATTCTTTTTGACATGAAGTTTAAAGTAATTAGTGTGAATTTGCCGAAATCGCCGAGAACGGTGTTGAAACGCTACTTTGCTTAGTTTGAGAGCCACATTTGTGATGAAAGTATGCATCAGGGTCGTTGCGAAAACAGTCCTCTGGGAAGTGATTTTATTAATGTCAATTAATTAAATAATAAAACATATCAGTTATTATGTCCACGATTTGTGCCTAAATTTATAGGTAGTCTCGTAACTAATTATGTTCCAATAGTTTTGCAGATATTACGCAACAAAGAGCAAAAACACAGTCACCTGGCACAGTCCCCTGCCTAGTTATACTAGGCGGGGGACTTACTCCCTATCATGATTTATCAGAAAAACACAAACTTCAATTGGCCAAAGTAATCAAGCCAAAGTAATAGATTCATTTTCTGAGCAATAGCATTATAATTATACGAACATTCCAAAAAGCCGTGCCCGGACAGATTTCGTGTGAAAAATGACAAGTTTATAGAGAATCGCCCATATTTCATTTTGAGCTCAACTGCAGGTACCACTTTTGCGCTTAGCACGGCAGTATAGTCTATGAAATGAAAATTGGAGTGTCAAGTTCACACAACTTCCCACTATCTATACTTTTTCTGTTTTGGTTGTGATAATTATTTAACTATGATACATAACCATGCTTCTTCTAATGTTATGTGTTTTAGAAACAGACAGGAGAAAAAGTTCAAATTACCGCAACTATAACCTCCAGAAGGGGAAAGTAGTAAAAAGTGGGGATATATCCATGACAGGCCAATTCTCGTTTGTAGACTATAGCTGTCTTTCTTAAAGTATAAACTGGTTTACAATGGATATTAAAATAAATACCTTCTAAACAAATAAAATTGTCTAGAAATAATTTTAATTGTTTTGAAGTGAACTTCTTGTAAATTTAGACACTATTTGTACGAGTTTCATTGCAATTTTCAATTAATTAGAGCTTGCACTGTTCGTCGTTAAGTGCATGTGTACTAGATGTATACTTACCTTTATTAGTTTGATAAATTTCGTCTTTTTGCTAAAAGACATCCAATGCATTGGTCAAACCTGCATGTATTTACAGCTGAAAAAACGCCTCATTAATTCTGTGAATATGTCTATCATATTAATCAATACAAAGTCATGAATCAAAAAGTAACGTATTTTGTAACCGGACTACCAGACTACCGAGCCTTTAAACAGATTTTAAAATTTTATTTTTTGCTATCATAAAGCGATGTTACGTATTCTTACTTTTAACTAAGCTGCTTTAGGATTTCCTATAATCTTCAGTTAACTGTAAAGCATTGCATGGAATATTATTAATTGCATGAGTTTCAAAGAAAGTTCCCTACATTAAGAAATGAATGTTGATTTTACAGTACAATACAGCTAATTTTATAGTAATAAACTAAAAATTGGTAATTTTACAGTAATAAACAGAAACAGTTCTACTTTTACATTACTAAACTGTAAAATTGTCCATTTTACAGTAATAAACTGCAAAATTGCGAATTTTACAGTTTAGTACCATGCATTTAACAGTTTTAAACTCTGCTGACAGTATTATACTGTTGCTTTTACAGTATAATGCAGCTAACTTGTATGGCAATAAACTGTAAAATTTCTAATTTTGCAGTAAGAAACTGTAAAATTGTTTCACAGTTTATAACTGTGCATTTTACAGTTTTAAATTAGAACCTCGGCTGCCAGTATTGTACTGTAAAAACAACGGTTCATTTTTTGCAGTGTACAAAAAAGGAGCGCAGTTTTGTTTTAAAGATTCCTCAAAACGGCTGCAAACTTTTTAAGCAGAAAATCTTCCCTGTGTGGCTCGACATCCCTTTTAATCTTATGATGCGATTTGCAACATTGAACGTTTTAAAGCACAGCGGTCTCACTCTGCTAGTTAAGTCGTTCAACTGCAACTCATATTAGGGAATCACGTTTCATCGTACATCATCAGTTGGTTCGGTGACTTGTTAACTTAGAGGACGTGATTAGTTCGATTTTTCTTCCAATAGGGCAAAAGCTTAATTGCGACGCTTTAGAGTAGTGGTAGTAAATGTTTAATGGAGATTAATAAAGGAAAGACTTTCAGAAATTACATGCTTTTATTTAATAAATGCTGTGGGGATTCCTTTTAATCCGTCTACTTTCTCACCAAATACGTGCCGTGTTTGCTTTGAAAAGCAATCACATTTTACTTTTAACCAATGGTTAGCATTTATTTGTAAAACGTTTATTTAACTTTAATGTTGCTACCACTACTAATGACGTCATACCCGATTTAACTATTTCACAGGGGGCAGGGTTATCATAAAATTATTTTCCCTAAAATAACGATTTTTTTGTATCTGATAAGAGGAAAAATGGTGTTTTACTTAGTTTTCCCGAAGCAAATCAGTTTGAATCTTAAAAAATGAAGTTTTACTCTCGGCCCATAAAATGCAAAACGAATATTTGGCTCATTTTGAAAGAACAAAAAAATATATATAAATAAATAATAATAAAAAATAAGAGCAACAATAAAATGGTTATATAAAATTTACGGATACATATGGTCCAAGACTTTTTAAGAATTAGCGTGATTCGGTTTTCATAAAGTTAGTTTCTACACTTCTCTTTGCATGATATAACACTCATTTTGGAAAGTGTCTTTAAGAAAAAAAAACATTGCTCTCAAAATAATTTGTAGACTAAGGCATGAAAGAAAGATAGAGAACATAGTATTGTAAAATGGAAATTTGTCAAAGGCTCATCTAGCTCTAGTCAAATATTTTCTGTAATTTCAGTTCTTAAATATCTTAAAACTTTTTTTTCCACGCCTACGTGTAAATTGCTGTTTCCATATCCGGAACCTATTATCATGTACTTTTTAGAACGCGAGGCATTAAACATTACTTTAAACAATATTTTTTATGAGACTGAGTTCAAAGATAATTTTTAGCTAATATTTTCCATTCTTATAGTTAGTAATGACATATAAAAAGTCGTTTTTGCAATTATGACATAAAAAGCAGACGCTAGATGTATGTAGTTTGCCGAAAATGATTCAAAAACACTTTGAAAAAACCAATTTATTTTGTCATATGAGGTAATATTGGAATTCTGAGCAAAATAGAATTTCCGTTCCTGAAGTATTGAAATATACTTTTATTTCAGAATCATGCCTGGGAGCGTTACTTAAAGAAATATGTTTGTTTCCTAGGAAATTCAATCGAGCTATACATAAAAGCCCAATTTTTTGAGACGTAGAAATCTTTTGAATTTCATTTGAAGAATTTCTTTTAGTTTTACCTTATTTTTTTGGACACCGACAAAATTAAAGAAAAAAAAAACATACATAATATTTATGTTTTACTACGAAAATCCTAATAAAGTTTTAGAAAATAATATTGTAATTCAAGTTTTGTGTAAGAGTTTCTTTTTTCTTTCCCGTGCATAGGCTAAACGTCTTAGGTTAAACAATATTACAAAGAGATTACGTAGCTGGTATACGTTCACAAATGCCATTTTCGTGGCATTAGGTGAAGTGTTAATATAATGTAGTTCTGAGTTCTGTTTACCTTATAATAGGACGATGGTCTGAACCCATTTAGCATCTCTAACGATACTGATTGGAGGCAAGTATATGTACCCAAATAATGACACGTTTTCGGATCAACAAAAGTACAGATATGACAATTCTGATCATTTACACACCAATATATATATTATTTTCCATCAAAATGATGAAAACCACTTGTAAGACAATGTGATATGGCCCCTAATCCATACTTCCATTACCCCTAATTTTGCTGGTTTTAAAACAATAGTTTATATATGGGACTACTATATGGAACATAATTTAGCGCAGCTGGAAGCAACAGTAGACAGGTGCGGCAAGACACATACTGCAAAAAAAAAAAGTTTTTACAGTATAATACTGGCAGGAGAGGTTCCAGTTTAAAACTGTAAAATGCATAGTAATAAACTAAAATAGCCAATTTACAGTTTATTCTTGTAAAATTAGCAATTTTTACAGTTTGTTACTATAAAATTATTCTGTAAAAACAACATCTTTTTTTACAGTGCAGTAGCTTTTACTTCGGTACCTCCAGCAAAAGTCTTGTTTCCTAAATGTGGTTGTTCTGAATGCTGAAAGGTATAATTTAATATTAATGCCTGGACTGTGTATTATGCATTATTAATATTTGTTAAGGGATATAAATTGTACAAACGTTATTTAATTGTTTTTTTCTTACTCTTTCTCTATATTCCATAGTTTTAAATGAATGCTGCGGAAAAAAAAATCTCAATGTAAGGCTAAATTGTGCAATTCATTAAATTTATTGTGTAGTTTCTGAGTAACATAAACATGCATTGTTTCAAACTTTAACGGCAATAATGAAGACTGGAAGATTTATTTTAACTATGATGGTTCGGCTACTTCCTGAAAAGAGACAGGAACAATTTACTTAATGTACCAAACCCTTGGAAATAAAAATAGTAAAACCCGTTTGCTTTTCTTACAAAAAACGTTAGGATTAATGGGAAGTTCTTATTTCTAAAATCAATTGTTTCTAAAATCTTTAAGAGAAGAAAAAAAGAAATTACACAATTTTTCTTGACTTATTAATGTTGGCTTTTGAAAAAAGGGTCCTTGTTATAAATTCTTTTATTCAAGCAATTCAATATAAAATACGAGTCCTATTTCATTACCTAAGGCTTACTTTTTTCGATTTTTTTTTTTAGTTTTCAGAAGCTGAGACAAAAGATTGTTTAAGAATCAAGGCTTAATGCACCATTTAAAGTAAACTTCGACGATCTCCTCCTTTTTTTTTTAATGACGGAGCTGGATGTCGGATTTTTGCAAGGAAAAAATAAAAGTTTAAAATGATGATTGTATATTCAGAGATATTACTCTTAGTTAGTTTTATGCTCAAGTGCCTTTTAGATTTAGGAGAGAAAAAAGTTTAATAATTTATTCATCTAACGAAATCAGTGAAATTAGATAAAATAAATTAATAGAAAAGCTTAGACAATAGGGTGGAAAATTTTTGCACAAAAAGTATGTTAATTGCTTCACTGCAGGAGAATAAAAGTATATTGAGTAAATTTTGATAAAAGCTGAAATCTGTTCTTAGAATCTTTGAAAAATTAAAGCGAAAATGAGATATTTTTTGCTTCCTAGTTTTTTAATTTCTTAATGAGTTTAAATTGAAAGTAATTTCTTGAGTGTATGAATATTAATAACGTTTTACATAAAGAGTAATTTGAGTTTGTGATTTTAGCATTTTAGTAATTTTTTTGTTAAAGTTATGCTTCTTTGGACACTTTGAGATTAAAATGAAAACAAAACAGAAATAAATAAGAGGAGTGCAAACTGAAGTGGCATCAAAAATTCAAAACGACTTTTTGACAGCTCTCGAAAAATAAATATGAAATCCAGTTTTGGCTTGGTGACGTTAACCATATTCGACAACTTTCCATGCCATTGATTATAAATTTAATCAATGGTTTAATGGAGCACAACATTAAACCATTGATTAAATTTATATCTACAATCTTTCAAAGCTGTGTTGTCTTCATTAGTTAAAAAGGGGGGGGGGGTGGAGGTATATACAAAGTTAGTTTCCTCATTTCAGGACATTTCTCTTTCTCAAATCTCAGACGCAACATATTTAGTCATTCTCGGTACTTTTGCAACTTGCTCTACATAAGGGGCTTGTTTTACTTATTTTATTAATTACATAACCAAAAGAGGGTTTCCGAAATATTTTAATGTTTGATAAGTTTTACTTTAAGTAGACTTGCCTCTTATAAACCGATGTAACAATTGCTGGAAACTAATTAGTTTTGCTTTATACATATGAGTATTTTACAAGTTAGAAAGTTATGATCTGATATGCTTATCGGCACATATTACGTTTTCAGATATGATAATTGCAAAGGTTCTAATATTATCTCAAGTGTCAATTGTATAATATATTTTATAAATTAATGAACACTAATTTTGTCAGCTATTAATATTATAATGGCGTATGCTTGTATCCCTCTTACTTGAGAGATCCATTTGGTGGAGTTACACTGATGGAACCATCAGCTAAAATAATTTACAAAATGTAACCGTTGTTGCGCAAGTTTTAGACAACGCAGCTTATGAATAAATTTTTCAACTTTTCCGGAAAAAAATGTGCCTCTTAGTTCAGTGTTTTCCAACCTTTTTGAGTTCGTTGCCCCCGTCAAGGTGCTGGCTGATACATATCCCCCCCCCTTTTCTAACTCGAAAAAATCATAAGTTGGCGGAAGTAAGCATCGATATTTTGAAAATATTAGTACTTAATGTTAATGTGAAGTAAAATGTACGCAATAAAGCAATTTTAAATAAACATTTTTTAACTAAAAATATTAAAAAATAAATAAAATACCTTTAATTTTAATTTTCTTTCACAAAGCGAACTGATATCTGAAGGGTAACATGGAATCTGGGGGAATTAAAATGATTGAAGTTTAAAATTTAAAGGAAAATAAATTGAAAATCTGAAAATTGACAATGAATGACAAACTACTTCATAAGTTTCATCCCACGTGCAAGGAGGAAGCTCTTAAATTTTAGTTTGTTTCTTTCTTAACCCATTAATGCCTAGCCTCCCTTTTTAGGGACTGTCCAAAAAAGGGTCTGAATGTCCCCAAAATGAATATTTCAACCAAATAATAGTGTTCAATTAGTACCTTGGTATTGTTTCAATTCGTTATAAACTGATTGCAGCACATAACCATTGCAAAGTGTGTTCTGTAGCAGTCTCAAGTAGCACACTTCGTTTTTTAAAGGTTGTAAAATGGTTATTAACGTTGTGACAACCGCTTAAAAACGTTTATAAAACCTTTAAAGGTTATTTGTGCTACCTGAGGTTTTAATATGATCTTTATGAAAAATGACATCGTTCACAATCTCAAGAAAAAAAGCTAAGTTTTCAAAGTTATTCCCAGCTTCCCAGTTTTTGTTAATTGCTGATTTTATTTCCTTTTATAAAATGTCTTTTTAAACACTATATCGTAGGCAGAAAAAAAAATAAGTAAAAAAAGTATGTACCCTCTGGGATCTATCGTAACTTTTAAGGTACGATTTTTCTTTCCTTAATAAAAAAAATATTTTTACACAATTTTTTTTTTCTTATTTTTCATGTCCATTAAATACTGTTTATAACCAGAATACAAAATATCTTTGCAAAAAATGTCAGGCATTAATGGGTTAATTTGTAATTAATTGTCGGAAATCTGAATAACCGGTTTCGTACTTGTTTACCATTTCGGTTTTCATTACCTTTTTTTACTACTGTTTTCTTTTCTAAATAACCCATCGTCCTCCAGTCGTCCCTTAGGAATTTACCGCCCCTTTGAGGATTCAAATGGCCCCTGTGGGGGCGATCACCCCCAACTAGGGAACCACTGTCTAAGATGAATATAGTTGAAGGTTACTAGTATTAGTAACACTGTGCGTAAAAATTCAACCTGTCTTCAATCATGATGTTCAATACTTCAGCATGTGAAAAAGGTTTTACATATTACATGTTATTTGTAGGTCATTACCTAAAATAAACTATTAGAAACCCAGTAAAACTAGCATGCAAAAAAACTATTTACTTGTTTTCTCAAAGCAGAGTAAAACTTGTACAAATACACTATAATGGCTTTTCTCAAAAAAGTAACGAACATGTTTAAATAATACGAACTGTTTCGAAGACTTGAGTTTGTACTTTCTCTTTAATAGAATTCCAAAAGAAATACTTTAGACTTTTAGCTTTCTTATTTCGAATTTCAACAGCTACTGGCTTTATTGATGCTTTTTATTGTAACTTAAAATGCAAGAAAAGAAAATAAAGTTCGGAATAACCTCGAATGAAATTAATTTTCTCTTTTTCGAGAGAGAAAAAAAAGGTAACACCAAGCAGAAAGCCAACCTTCTCGATTTAGATCCAACAATGAAGGAAAACCAAAATAATGAGGAGAAAAGAACAAGGTAAAAGTTCCATTTATCAATCGACAGTCTTTTTTTTTATTTTTACCGTATCTGTGAAGATATACCTGCTTTGTTTTTATCCATTAAGTTTATTTCTTTTACTAACAGTGGTGTTTCCTTTTCTTCGTTATTTCTTTTCGCTTTTCTTTTACTGCTCCGGCATCTGCCGTGTCTTGGCATTATCGTATGAGAATTCCGCAGAGAAATGTTGTGTATTGTGTATACACTGAATGGTTTGGTCTTTTGGGAAGCGACGTATGCGGAGAAAAGAAAATAAAGAATTTCGCGAAGTTGTAAATATTTGTTACGTTTCCGATGCTACGTGAAATTTGGAGAAGGTAATAAAAGAATAGAGTTTATGTATAGCTTTTCCTTGAATCTTAAAATATCAATCTTGAAATATCAATCTTGAAATGCATATACTTTACCGTCGAAAACAAGAAAATAAAGTAGCCTTGTTTAGAAATTCGGTAAATAAAGTTAAATGCTTTCTTTGAATTAAAAACACAATCGCAATGTTATAATTTTAATAAGACTTAAACTTGTGTCGCGTTATTAGGTAATTTAACATGTTTCTTACGACAAAGCCCTGCCCAGTCAGCTAAAGCCCTAAGGTGACTGTTTAAAAGCATATTTTAAAAGCAAATAGTTACAGAACTCATCTGAATATAGGAAGTATATGAATGAAAAAAACACGAAATTAAAACATATTAATAAAAACTTATAGAAATGATACGTTTTTACATTTTATGCATGTATTATTCAATTGTGATCAATTTTTTACTATTTTAACTTTATTTACCAACTACTAAATAGTCATACAATAAGAAAAAAAAAGTCCTACTAAGTTTCGTGTACCAAAAATATGCACAATGCAAGGTTCCAATTCAGGTAAAAACAGCTTATTGCAGTAAAATAGTGCTAGCTCAAATACACATTTTGTGTAATTGTTAAATGGCCGAATGATAACACTAGCTTTGACTTAAAATAGTTTATATAAATCTCTTTTCTGTGCTTCAGGTGATGAATATTATTGTATTTTATATTTAACTGATACACATGTAAATTAACAGATTTCACTGTCTAAATATACTGTGAACACTCAGGAGGGGGGTAGTTTTTTTTTTTTACTATAAGGAATGAACTAGAGTTTTATGTCTTAATTTTACTGTTTCGAACAACGTTCAGTTTTTTTATTGTACAAATTTCGATTTTCGTGTCATTTCTTTCCGTTCATTTTTTAGAATCAGATTTTAGCAACACATAATTTTCTTCTTGAACGTCTTGTGGCATTAACGCCCACTTAAGAACAGTCTCTCTATCTCGTCTCACTCATTTGCTGAACATCTTACTCGTATGATAGATGCTCGACGTTAATAATATTCTTCTAAAGTTTTAAAATATCTTAATCAACTTCTATACGGGCACGCATTCGCATAGACGTATATGTAAAGAAATTTAATTTAATGCAACCCGTCTATTTCAACCATCTAAAAATATACGCATACAATCTGCTCGTATTATTTTTTTAGAATACAATCCGTTAATTACGGTATGCTGTTTTTGTACAATAGTGCATTTTTGGAATAATATGATTGCCAGCTAGTAATGTTTTTATGAATATGTATTTTTACAAATGTGAATTCATAAGAAAAAATGAAGATCTATTAAGCTCAATTACAGTTGCGAAACGTGTAATCATACAGGTTTTGTAAATGTTTTAGTATGACATTATTATTTAGTATGTAAATTGGATTACTGCTGTGACAATACTTATTGTCTGGTATTAGGGGAAGGGTGGGCATAGTGGCCACCCTAAGGAATATCTATTTTTTCCACCCCTAAACTTTATTGAAACATTTTATAAATCCCTTCAACATTTAGCATGGTTACTTAGGCCTGATTAAAAAAATATAAACAACTAGATTTTTAAAATTTATTTGTACAAAAATTTTACTTTACCAAAAGCTGTCAAAGTGGCCACTTTGCCCCACTAGGTAGGGCAAAGTGGCCACTGCCTAAATAGATTTAGATAGTATGGAAAAAATGAAACGCAATTAGTTTCAGAACTCAGAGCAATTGTATTAGGGTTTTAAACAAAAATAGGCATTACTAAAAGTATATGTGAAGTTATGAAATCATTGGTATTTACATAAATCACAAATAAACTCATCGTCCTCCTCTTCGGCTCCTGTGCAGGCTTCGTGAGCCCATTTTAGGCACTCGGAACATCTAATCCAGCCTTGGTTGTCCTTAGATTTCGAGTAACAATTACCACAGAAAAAACAATCGACGTTTCGAATCGAACAATCGAAGTGGCCACGGCTGTGGCCACTTTGCCCTCTAGCGCGCCATTTTCGAAAGAACAATATTTCACGTACAAATCGTTGTTGTATCTACTGTTGAGACATATGAATTCAAAGCTAGAAACATGGTGTTTTGCACCATTGATGTAAAATTTACTTCACCTAGTCCTACAATAAACTAAAGTGAAACATGTGATGCACTTACCTAACATCAGAGGGTCGAAAAAGTGAAAAAATTGTGATATCTCCGTGAGTTCGTGTCTGAGCAGCATATAAACTATAACACAACAACAACGGCTGCCAGGCGAGTAGTTGAGTCTATTGCCGCTAAGCTGAAGCAATATATAGGGAGGAAAACTTCAAGTGGCCACTTTGCCCGCAGTGGCCACTATGCCCACCCTTCCCCTAACTGTATTTTTATCTACATTATATTTTTAAAAAAAAGCTATTTAACAGTTCTTCTGAAAAATGCACAGAAAAAAAACTTGTACATTTTCTTATCTTGCATTCAATTACAACATTTCCTAACAAATAATAATAATAATTATGGGGCATATAGTTCGAGAAATAAACATTTTTCAACTTATCTATTCTTAAGAAATTCTGTTAATTATATTGCTTAAAATATTTCTCTCTATCTTACATTTATTATTTTACCTAACAAAACCCGGAAAACAAATAAACACGAGTTAAAGAAAGACCTTGGAAAACTTTCTCTCAAACTTCAAGAAATCAAACGGGAAACAATGGCTCGTCCCCAATAAGTCGCCAAATTCTTTGGTTAAAAGTTTAGTGAATATCTTAACACGAAATAGCTAATCCGCTTTTCTCCAGCGGCCCGCAAGTTCACCAAAGAGAACAATTCCAACTTTGGCCCCATTAATTTAGAAAGCCGAACTGGTCGAATTTTCTGTCCCAGTCTCCAACGTTACGGTATTCGATCAATAGGAAGCACATCCTTCCTAACGCTGCCGCCATTACTCAGTTTAGGACCGGAGGACACATAAAATGCACTTTTCGAAGAGTTTTCTGGGCTCTTCCTTTGCTCTGGGTCATGGCCGTCTTTTTGAGGTTTTACATCCATTAGTACCATTTTATCCAGTACCTATTCGCGCGCATGTGGCAGTACTTCGTATCAGCTATCTGATCATTAACGTTGTTTACAATTCTGAGCGAGGGAATGTGGTTCGGTAATGTGTTGGAAGTGCAGAAAAGTACTAAAGATAAAGTTTTTGCCTTAATGGGAAGGTTTTTTCTTTCTCTCGATACAATTGATTTTGTTCATGTGAATTCAGTAAATGGATAAGAATTTTTGAAAATTTTCAAACAAACGTGAGATAAGACCTAGAAACTGAATGCGTCTTTTAGTAAAGCAAGTTTTTTTCTTCGAGTCTTACTAAAAAGAGTACAATAAAGAATTTGTCATTGTATCTAATATCAATTGTAATCACGTGCAGTTTTAATTTCAATTTTCTTGTTGCTAAATATTCGGACGTAAAACTTTCTGATAAAAAGATAAAATTTACCAAATTTTAAAGGCTACTGGAATTTTATTATGGTTATCTAATTTCTAGTAACAATGCTTACAAAATCGACTTGGTCTTTTTTTTTTTTTAATACGCAAATTCTACTCTCTAAAATTTGTTATGAGAAACATTTAAAAGAAAGTACAGTCGTTCAGGGTATCTTTGATCTAGTCTGTATAACTTTGCGACACTTTTTTTTTTCATTTGTATGTCTCACAAACTGAAAAAACTTGAAGTCTAAGAAATGGATTCTTTTAGTGAAGTATAAAATTGTATTTCTGTTCTTCAAAGTTTTAAAATTGAGTGAAACTCAGATTTCACGTAGCTCCCTTGTTACGTTATCCCGTTTGATACCTTATTTTCTGCTGTTTCCTGGGAAAGGCAATTATGAAAATATTAAAAGATTTCGGATTTTACTTTTTTTTCAGGAAAAGCCGCTAATATACGTTTTTCTAACAACAAATGAAACTCGTTTAATATCTACAAGACTCGCACAGGTTTTTTTATTCTATTATTTTTTTCAAGATCAATTAGGTTCCCCTATTTTTAAAGTCTCTCTTGCGTTAGTTTTGTCCGGTCTTACGATCTTTTGTGAGGTGGGCATCCTCCTGTATTCCTAAATGACAATGAAGGACCAGAGCTGCTGATTATCTTCTAGAAAGTATCCCAAAAGTCGACGTCGCATGTATCGTTTCTCTCAATATCGGATTTAGTACCCTATTAGTTCTATTTAGTTTTATTATGATGAAAGCAATAAACCGCTGAAGACAAAGAAAAAATAATAGAGGGTGCTCCCACAGCTGATCAAGCGACTTTTTCTTTTTGCAAATACCATCCAAGAAGCAAATTTGAAAAACTTGTCAGTTACTGCATTGTTTATGGCTTTAATTTGTTTTCAAATTGTGTTGATATCTAAAATGGATTTTTTGAGTCTTATTTTACCTTTGGGATTAAACTATGTAAGGAAGCTCATGTATTTTTTTAGGTGAAATTTCACGTTAGCTAATTTGGAGGGAAAAAATGCTACTTTTTACCATTTTTTTCTGATTTTCTTTTTCACGTTGTTTTTTCTCCTACACTACATTACATCATTTACGTAAATTCTCCAGACGGCAAACCACTTTTTTGAGGTCTTGTTTTTATGAAAGAAGACAGTGAAATCCTCTTGCTTCACATACGTAAGTAACTCTTTTACGCTTCTTTACGTATTTATACACATTAAACATAATTATTTTAACCAATGCTTATGAGATATATATTTTAATTGTCGCTTAAAAACTGGTTTTTGTAGTAGACCTTTATGGGTTCATTAAAAATACTGTTTTTTTTTCTTTCACTTGAGCACGCATTTTGTAATTAAAAAAGTCTGATTAACCACATCATCTTTGACTCTTTTTTTCGAAGTATCCTCAGTTTGACATGAATGAATTGATGTATGCAGAAACAATAGATTTATCTCACTTTTATGGGCATTTATTTGTACTGTTGCGATACAAAAAGTATTAACACTGTTTTCTTTTTTTTTTTTCATCTCACTCAAATTCTGAGTTTTTAGGTCTAAAAATTAAATCAGAAAAAACACAAGAAAGAAGCTCAGTTATAACAGTATTTTCCTCGCGCAAAATCAAGAGCAAAAGCTGTAACGATAAAGAAAGCAACTATTTTGTACTTTTCTTCCTATCCTGTTCGCCCACATCTATTCTACCATGCTTACCCTTAACAAACCAACCAATAGGCCCTCCACTTCATAGTAGAACTTTACAAAGCTATATACCTGCTTCTGCTAAGCAATTAGAAAGGCTTTTCCGTGAGGAGATCGTGACTTTGCAGCAATAAAGCCAATTTGCTAGCACTTCACTTTTGTTGGCTTTTGTAAGACATCCATATATCGCTCTTTTATCTATTTTATAGCAGGGGCGCTTTATTCTTCTCTTTTCCTTCGTCGGTTTGCATGTGCAAAAATATGCTATATTGCATTCTGGGCACGTAAACTAAAGATAAACAAACTGTTAATTTTGTACATTTATTCAAATCACTAATAAAGTTCCCTAAATTATATTGAATATTATAAATGTATTATTGAATAAATTGTAGTCATCTTATCTTCAGTTAAATTGTCGTAAGCATTTTTTTTTTGCTCTTATAGTGATAAGAATGTTTTCTAAGTGAATGCTTGGATGCAACATATACATCCGAATTTAATTTACTGCAAAATCTAAGTCGAAAATATTAACCATTACCCATAGCGGGAAAAAGCCTCTAATAAAATATACTGTCCCATTAACACACTGTCACGCTTGTATACTCTCCATTCGTTAACGAAGCAATGGCCCAAGTAGCACACTTCGTTTTTTAAAGGTTGTAAAATGGTTATTAATGCTGTAACAACCGCTTAAAAGCGTTTATAAAACTATTAAAGGTTATTTGTGCTACTTGGGGGTACACCATGTTTCGTATTTTTTTTTTCTGTTCTGATATTTGAGACATAAATTATCTAAAACATATTATTTTTTAAAAATATGTTTGATAAATTAAAAGTGTTATGTGGTTCAAGTGAATTGTGAATGTCAAAGAAAATGCATATAAATGAAGCAATGCGCAATCTCCATAAGCATTCAAAATGCAACAAACAAAAATAAACCAATAAAGCTTTTGCTGAAATCTTTCATAGTACCATTCATTTTATCCAGGGAAAATTCGCATGATGAATTCACACATAAAGTTTGCTTCTCTGCTTTAAACTCATTAAATATATTTCTTATCGCTGTCAAACAAGGGAAAGGCATTTCAAGAAACACATCGCTGGAGTCGAGGTAATAAGTATTGTTCTCACTTTTGCAGTTTCTGTCAAGAATAATCCATTTTTCAAACTTAGATGAAAATGGTAAATTTTGTGTCAGAATTGAGACTGCTAATCCTTAAAGAAAATCATTTTGAACAAGAAGTGTTGCAGCAATGTCAATAATTTCGGTTTCGTGTTTTCACTTCTATGTCGAGATTAAAGTTGTTCTTTATTGCATTTGTTAGGAAAAGTGTGGGATGCATTAATTAGAAATATTATCGTTGTATTCAATGAGGTTAAAGTTTTAGTAGATGTCTTTAATCCTTTCATTTTGTACTGTTTTTATTTGGTGTTTTATTATTTTATTGGTGGGTTTTAAACAGCTCAAATTTTAAGCAATATCTTTCCCAATTTTATCAAACATAAACTCATTCCGTTTCATTGTAAACAACTTATTTGCTATGTCAGCTTAAAGAAACATTGTGCAGAAAGAAAACACAGTATGTTGCAAATGAGAAATCCTGGACCTTGTTTTTTTCATTCAAACTGTTTATTATATTTTAAACAAACCTGCATGAAAGTAAATTCTAATTTTCTTATAGAACAAGTTTAAATAAATAGTTAATTATTGAACTGATTGTTTTTACAAAAATCAAAAATAGATTTTTAGACCTCTGGTTGCCTTTTTAGGCAAAGTGCTTGTAACCAAAATACTTTTTTTTATTTAATGTGTCTTCTGAAGAAATTTGAGCCACATCAGTCTAAGCGGTAGCAAAAACCATTCGTCGTAGAAAGTAACTTTTTTCAGTTTAGTAATAAATCACATGGCGCATATGAAATAAATAAATCATTCAGTGTTGTTCAATGATAAATATTCACATGTGTATTGAGACTAAAAGGTTTTAAAAATGATTATTTTTAAATATTTTATTTCAAAAAAAAAAACACTCTATAGCAGAGTGTCAACCATATGTTTAGGATACGAAGCAGTATCTTTGCAAGTGTCATTCCGTGCTTGGAGTAAGAAGAGAATGAAAAATAAATACCAGATATTTAAAAGCAAAAAAAAAACTAAATGATTTTAGTTTGGTGAACTGGATAATGTTTGACTATTCATTAAAATATAAAGATTTATCATGGACCTCTCATCATTAGATTTACAATCTACAAACTTTAGAATAAAATCTATAATTGATTAATACCCTATACTGAAATCAATAACTGCTTAAAGTATTGCTGTTTTTTTTTAAATTGTGCTTAGGTATCACCTGGACAGCTCTCAGAAAAAGACCTAGTTGCTTAGTAGACGATGACGGTTTTAGACTACTTGTTGTATGAGGCTCTGTATGCGTCAGATTGACTTGAGCTGATTAGTACTTTTAATTCGTTTATTTGCTTCCTCTTGTATTGCGTTTATAGAATTAACACCTAACTATCCACTACAGTGCCTAAAGCACATTATCTGAAAAATCGTTGTTGTTAAAAGATGGAAAAATAAAGTTCATAACGTTAATAAAACCTGGAAAAATTTGCTCTATGAAAAAAAAAAAAATCAGAAACATAATATAATAATATGAGGTTTAATTTTAGTAATAATGGTATCGCGTAAATAATTGTTGTATTTTTTACCCGATCGCGGAGTGACATATGTTCAATTTTGTACAGTCCAGGAATCGCACACCATAGCTTTCATAGAGTAGGTTGGTAAGAAATGTAGCTAAAGAAAGATTACATTTGTAAGATGTACAAAACCTATTTAAAAACATTAAAGTGAACATAATATATTGGAAAATGAAGCATATGAATAAAACAAACAATCGAGGTACTCCCATGCAATTTCAAGAAAATTCTTATGATATTATTACGAGAACAATAAATAAAAAAATAATAAAAGACAGTTCAAGCAATATTTGAGCTTCACCCATTCTGGAAATTTTTGAAAGAACTTTTTAGACCGCCTATATCTTATACACCTCCCCTAGGGGGCTGGGACAAACTTAGGTTGGAGCCGACTGATTGGACTTAAAGAAATACAACATACTTTGAAACGTAACGAAAAGAAGAAAAATTTCATTGATTTCTTTTGACTTCAGTTTTAGTACTCCAAATTATTTTTGTGGGGGTTAGAAAGAATTGGTTGTGAGAAAAATAGAATAAAACTTACTTCTGGGGAGTTCGACTTGATGGTAAGTTGTAGGACGATGTTTAAAGATCTGTCAAGGATTTTGAAACTGGTTTAAACGTCCGGATACGTGCTTAGAACATAAAATATTTTTATTCGGTTATATCCAACGTGCTCACAGTGTCAAAAAGGTTTAAAAAGATAAGTGAACCTAAAATATCGGAAAAGAGTTAGAAATGTAATGCGAAGGAAATTTTATCTTTGAAAAGTTCAAGTTTTAAGAGATTACAAGGCTCCTTTTTATAATTTGAGACCTTTATATGCTTTTCAACTTATTCACATTTTATTTAAACTTCGTTTGTGAATTTATTGTGAGTACATGGCATATGCGAACGAGCCTCAAAATTTTTTAAATAAAATCAAAAATTAGTTTGTAGTGAGTAGCTTGCGTTTATTATGATCACCAGCATTCTCTTCAGTTCTTACATATTAAATTTCTCATTATGCATAAATATTGTATTATAAGGTGGTATGTTTTATTGTACTATGCATAATTATATTATGCTCTTTAATAAGCTATAAAAAGTATTTAGTTTAAAAAGCTTTCACCAGACAGTAAATGCGCGTACATTTATGCTAAACAATTATGAAATATGTAGTTTGAATTACTTGAATGCAGATTTTTTAAAAATTATGATAATAAGAAAGTTTCCCCTAAAGTATTATATTCCCCTAAAGTCTGCTAAGCATCACTAATTTAATGACACCAAATCGAAACTATATTTTATCAACATCTGAAACATATTTAAAATAAATTGAGAGTCCCTGATATTGCCTTACATAAAAACAAATTTGAAGACGTCAGTCATAAAACAAAAGTCAGTGTACAACTGATAAAAGTTGACAAATTGTATAAGTGCAGCTTAAATCATAACAATAAAATTTAAATAGGTATTCTTTGAGTGGAATTTTTGGTAGAACGATAGAAGGCACGATGCATTAAAGGGTCTTTATGCTACAGTCCATGTATTATCAAACATAAATAAATTTTTTTCGCTGTGGAACCCAATGAATTTGGTATTATTTTTGATGAGAAAATGCAATAATTTAACTACCTAAATGAAACTGCCCTTCATCTTCTTGCATATGAAAAAAAATGATAAAGTTGAAATGATGCTGTCAAAAAAGAAAAATAATTGAAACTAACAAAAACATGATGATTGATACTCGTAGTTTAGAATAACTATCGTTCTTACATTAGCGGGACTGTTTTACATAAGTCATACGTTATCTTCAACAATTGTTTTTACTAATAAAAAGATGCACTCGAACTAATTTGGAGCAATAATGTACGAAAATCAGGCGGGAGAAAAGCTGCTGCTATTAGAAAATTGTAGATAAATGTGGAGAAGTATGCTCATTTTGTACGAAACAACTTTCCCAGTCATTAGATACATACTATTGACGCAGATCTGGTTCATTTTTATGGTTGAATTTTGCCTGAAACCATTTTTGAGCTAAAATTGTTGTTCTTAGTACGTATAACAATTTGCTGTCTCATTTTATTCTGTAAGTATGTCTAATAATTAATCCCCCTGGTAAACGTTTTTTTTTTTTTTTTTTTCAAATGCAGTTCTTCCTACAACGGTTAGCGTGTAGCCAAGGGAAATTTTTACTTATTTACAAAGTCTTTCTACAAACACAAACTTTGGATTTCAACCTTTACTGCATTAAACTAACACAAAACATGGTTTATGTCTTAGCATTAGGAACATAAGTAGGGAGCATAAATAATTATGATGTATATTTCAGAAGCTAAACCCTTTTTTTCCGTAAGTAGTATAACTACTAGTATATCCCTTTGTACTTCTACCTTCAACTACTCTCTATGTCACTAAGTGCAATTGTGACCTTCGTCATTCATTGCGTGCAAGTATCATATTTGGTGCTGTGGAGATTTGCTTGGGTTTCATGTTCCGTTCCAATAAAACATGACTGGAAATGATTCATCAGTTGCATCCAAGTTGCGTGCTTGCAGGCGACTGCTGTTTGGATTTTCTTTAACGAACCACGATATACACGTGTCGTCTGATTGCATGAAAACTAAGTAAATTTGAGCAATGTACATATGAAGCCAGTGTTTATATTACAGATAATTATTATACGGATATTTTTTAACTTACACTGTTCTACATATAAATTCGATATTTTTGGGCACAGTAGTTCAATAATTTGCCAAAGTTTTTGGTAAATCCGTCGCAAAAAATTGCTATCAAGATATGATTAACAAATAAATTTTAAATGTTAGGGAACAAAAAATATTTGAAACTAAATTCAATATTTTTAAACAAAGCATTGCTCTTATAAAATGGCCTTAAAAAATTTGGTACTCGTAGCAAAAGATTATTAAAACAAAAACTCTAGATATCAAATAAAAGTGTAAAAATTACAAGTTTTCAACATTTTTTTTTTTCGTTTATTTTTTAAGAAATATTTCCTTTAGTCCAGTAACCTTGTCCTGAACATGGGGGGCTAAGTTGCATCAAATGGTGGTAGAAGGTTTCTTTATTTTATCTTGCATGGGATGTAACCAGGATGAAAAATCCAAGTTTTCGACCTCGGCAGCCTCCCGGATCACTTTTAAAAATCCACAAAACTGCTAATTTTCCGCACTTTTTTTGCTTTTTCCCTATTTTGACCATGAAGGAGCCCAGTTTCTGCAAATATCATATTTACGCATTTAAACTAGATTAAATTTCCGAAACTTTGAAAAAAAAATGAAGTTTCTAACTATAATAGTTTTTAAGATACAGCTTTCCCAATTTTCGCAAATTTTCAAAAATTTTAAAATTTTAACGAATTTTCATGTTTTATCGTGTGCTAGACACCAAAACGGCAAGAGTAGCCACCGCGGAGGGCACTCTGACCTTACTACCTTATGAAAAACGCCTGCAGAGGGTTTTGTGCACCGCCTTCGGCGGTGTACTTCGCGTTTTCAGTACAGCGCATCTCTAGGACCATTTTATTCTCAACAATGTACTTGGGGGTCTTCGCAGCGCCGACTACATCATATTTTAGATATTTAAACTAGTCTAAATTTGCTGTTATTTTAAACCAAAACGGGCCAGTTAGCCGTACTAGTTTTTGAGACAGTTTCTCAAAATTTCGCAAAATTCTCCAAACTCGAAAATTTTAAATTTATTTCCTTGTTTCATCACATATGCAAGTATCTTTATGTCTTCAATATCCTGTCTGAAATGAGTTAGTGAAACAAACATTTATTCAAAAATGTCTTAATAAAAAAGTAAATAAATATAAATTTAATAATCATAAAATACGTAACTATTTCCGTTTAATCAGTAATCATAATCACGTTTATCGACCAGCATTCAGCTTTTTGAAGTCCACACACTTCAAAACGTGCAAAAAGTCGGAATTTCCAACTTTTCAAGAGTCCAATACTTTTTTCTATGTCTGAGACAAGCAGTCGAACCCTTCTATAGCTATCATTGGATGCACCTGTCCAGGTAACATTCTAGTTCAAACCACATTCCTACCATATTGTTCCTTTGATAAGCAGCTGTTTCTTCAATGGGGAGGAGAGGGAGGGGGCGAGCCCCTTTTCAAGCTCCCTTAATTTTCAACTGGATTTGGTCAATGGGCGAGATAGTTGGTCATTTATTGCTTTAGCTCTGGCTTTTAGTTTCCCTTGATAATTTTAAATCCGTAGTGAGGGGAGTTTGCCCCCCCTTTTTTTAAATAGAACTATTTAACGGTTCTATTAGTCGTTTGGAGTCGTGGCTAATCGTACGTGATAGCAGTTTGCTTAGTTGAACGAAAAATCATCATGTCGGAGTCCGAACCTTCCGCGAGCTCTGCGTGTTTCATATGCAATGAGAATTTGGATAAAGGTAAAATAGTGCTGGTGAAAGAAAAAGGAGTTAAAACCCTACATGCGTCCAGTGTTAAATTAAAAAATAATGACAATCAACTTTTATTGAAACGTTTGACTGAAATTTATGTACATTCAGCATGTCAGAAGCGTTACAACAATCCTAAGTTGATCAGCGCAGCTATTAAACGTGGAGATACAAATTTGATACGGGTAACCAGAGCTTTCTCTGTGAAGTTCAATTTCAGAGAACAGTGTTTCTTATGTGGAGAAGTCATAACAAAAGAGTTCATTGAATCTCAGAAGAAAAAACCGACAGAAAAAAGAAATACTGTGATCACTGTTGAGAAAAATTTGATCTCAAACATACTGAGGGCAGCTGAACGAAGAGGTGATGAATGGGCGCTGAAAATTAAGGAACGAATTTCAGGGGATACTGATTTGGTTGCACTCGATGCAAGATACCATCTGTTTTGCCAAAGGATGCTATACAGAGCGCCATCCAAAGGACTTCCAAGAGGTGCTCATCGGCAGTCTACCGTTGATGAAGCCATGGCGATTATATTTGCTTATATTGAAGAGCATGCCGATGAGTGTCAGTGAACAACATTGAAGTTTTCCAGGCTGAAGAAGATGCTGATACGCTAATAATAACTACAGCTCTGAAAAAGGCCTCTGATTTTCAGATTGTGATTATTGCAGGAGAGGACATCGACTTGTTGGTAATCCTCACTGGTCTCAGGAGGCCCACACAAGGTACCATATACCTTAAGAAATGTGGAAGAGGCAAAACACCAGATGCCTTGTACTCAACCATCTCAACTAGAGTCGCTATATAGACAGGCCGACGCATCAAGATTAAGTTTCACCACTTTGGATCCAATTCCTTAACTTTTACTTTCAAATTTTCATTGTTGCGTAGTAGGGTTACCAGAAAAAAGTTTTGGCACATTACGAAGCTTTTCCAAATCCACGTGCCACTAATAATTGCTCACAGTGAAAAATTACCAAAACGCGATTACTGGCCAGAAAAGACAACCATTCAAACACACAAACACGCGCTGGATCCAAAGTGGTGAAACTTAATCTTGATGCGCCGGCTCGTATATATAGGGGCCTTAATCTCAACTAATGCCCCTATATATACGAGCCGGCGCATCAAGATTAAGTTTCACCACTTTGGATCCAGCTCGTGTTTGTGTGTTTGAGTGGTTGTCTTTTCTGGCCAGTAATCGCGTTTTGGTAATTTTTCACTGTGAGTAATTATTAGCGGCACGCGGATTTGGCGAAGCTTAGCAATGTGCCAAAACTTTTTTCTGGTAAACCTACTCCGCAACAATGAAAATTTGAAAGTAAAAGTTAAGGAATTGGATCCAAAGTGGTGAAACTTAATCTTGATGCGTCGGCCTGTTTATATAGCGGCTCTAATCTCAACAACTGCGGACAATCAGCTCATCACTTTTACTCACGCGTTCAGTGGTTGTGATACAACCTCGTGTTTCTTCGGCCAAGGGAAACTGAAGTTATTTGAAATACTGCAGAAGCATGCAGACCTGAAAGAGAAAGCTGCAGTGTTCTCTGATCCCGCCTCAACACCCGACCAAGTGGCTGAAGCCGAGGAGAAAATAATCATTGAGCTGTATGGTGGAAAAAGCTCTAGTCAAAACCTTAACGACCAGCGCTACCAACTTTTTACAAAGGCTGCAACCAAGACCAGTTTCAATCTGGCTAGACTTCCTCCTACGCAAGATGCTGCAAAACAACATTCACTTCGTACATACTACCAGGTGCAGCAGTGACTGGGTTACAGAAAGAATCCTCTCGGATGGGGATGGATTACTACAGATGAAGGCCTTTCTCCAAAGACGTTGTCGAAAGAAGTAGCCCCCGAAAACCTACTGAAGATGATTTCCTGCAGTTGCAAGAAGGGATGCAGAAATGCTTGCAGCTGCCGGAAGGCAGGTTTGAAGTGTTCAATTGTGTGCAGAATCTGCAATGACCAGTCCTGCGAAAACCCACCTGAAATTGCGATAGATGTCGATGTCATTACCAATGATTTGGACGAGCTCGACGACGAGTTGAATTGGCTGCTCGACTCTCCAAGCCAACTTGCCGGAGATGCTCTAGAACAAGTCGAGGAACAGTTTCAGGTAATAACACTCGTATTATTCCTTTCTATTAATTAATACTTTCCCATAAATGTGCTGGATTTAGATCAGAACTTCTTGACAAAGAATTGCAAGTGTGTCGTATATATATATATATATATATATATATATATATATATTTTCCATGACACTGAGGGAAAAACATGGTTATTACATGCCAGTTTTGAGATTGTCATAACGTCAATATCCTTTAAGTCCCCAATATAAAAACATTGTCTTCAAAATCCCCATACTGTTTTTTTTGAGATAATCAACATTTAAGTATTTTCATCCCGTTTCAGGAGGTGCAGGACGAGGAAAATGGCATTGAAGGAAAATAACTTTCGGTTTTGCTTGACCTCCCTGGTCCTTCTAAAAGGAGGAAATACCTTTAATCCTCATTTTGTTTTTCTTGAATTTCATTTACCATTTTTGTATACCCTTGTTAAAATCGTTTGTTAAATAAATTTTGTATTTCAATATCAGTCCTCTTGTTGTTAATAGTGACCTCTCCCCTCTTACAATACAGTTCCGCTTTCCCCTGCCATCTCCAGAGTGGTCCAAACTTCTCCGAAGTGCAGTGTTGAGAATGAAATGGTTCCAGAAGTGCGCTATGCTGAAAACCCAAAGTACACTGCCGAAGGCGGTGCACATCAACACACCGCAGGCGGTTTTTATAAGGAAGGGAGGTCAGGGTGGCCTCTGTGGTGGCTACCCTTGCCGCCTTGGTGGCTAGCACATAATAAAACATGAAAATCGTTAAAAATTTTTACATTTTTGAAAATTTGCGAAATTTGGGATAGCTGTATCTTAAAAACTATTATAGCTAGGAACTTCATTTTTTTTTCAAAGTGTAGGAAATTTAATCTAGTTTAAATGCGTAAATATGATATTTGCCTAAACTGGACTCCTTCATGGTCAAAATAGGGAAAAAGCAAAAAAAGGGCGAAAAATTAGCAGTTTTGTGGATTTTCAAAAGTGATCCGGGGGGCTGCCGAGGTCGAAAACTTGGATTTTTCATCCTGGTCACATCCCAAGCAAGATAAAAAAAAGAAACCTTCTACCACCTTTTGATGCAACTTACGATATACTAGGTTACTGGACTACTTACTTTACAGGGAATATTTTGCATTTTTTTCTCTCATTTAATAATATATTTTTAAAGCAATTTTGCTCATTCATACAAACTTCCCTACTTAAAACATTAAAATATGTCAGTTTCTAGAGCAATAGGACTATACGTTCTTTCGTTTTTGTTTTCTTTCATTTTTATTGTACACAAAATCAGATAAAATCAAACGAAAGATCACTAAAGAAACATTATTTTCCAAAAAGCATGTTTTTGCCTTTTGGCTAGACGTCAAAAAAGTACGTTAATTTAGCTCATTAACATTTCTATAAACCCGTTAACAGCTGATTTATTGTGTATTCATAAGTGTGATATTTATACCAATACATATCCATAATAACTTTCGCAAGTGAAAATAATACTTGATGTGGTAACATTTCTTTTCCGATTTAGTATTTTTAATTTTAATATACTTCATGAATTTTTATTCATCATTAGATTATGTTTTTGGTTTTTTCCTTTTCCATGCTTAAAATCAAATAAAATAAACTATATTATTAGGTTTAAATCATTATCTAGAAAATAAACTGTTATCACATTGTCCCTGTTGCATCAAGTAAATCTTTTTATATTTTCTGTGAAAAAAAAGAAAAAAAAAACTGGGAAAAAAAGTTAAAGCTGTTTGATAAAACATACAATTGACTAAATAAAAGAGTTTAACAAATAATATTTTTCCCAGAATTTGTTTATTAACACTCTATTAGAGCGTTTCTAAAAAACTATTATTAAAACTGATGTAAAAAATAAATGTGGTGATGCCTATTTAGTCAAATTCAATTCAAAAAACTGCGGAACTTTATGCATGCTATATTATTCAGTGTTAAAGCATTTTCTTATAGATAATGTTTAACGTGATCGCTTAAGTATTTTTTATTATCATAAACGTATCAATTTAAATAGTGTTAATTTATATGATAAGAAAGAGAGACAGAGAGAAATAAAAAACAATATGAGATGAAGGGGTTGGGGTGAATATGCTATATGTATGTTTCTTCCTTAGATTAATATAGATATAAAACGAAGTAGTACTAAAAATATTATTACATGTTTAGTCATGATTTTCTACAAGATAAAGGAAGTAAATGACCTACTTAGCACAGGAAAAGAATGTCGGGAACGCAATTTAACTTAAAACGAATTAAGGTATTAACTGTTTTTACAGAGAATAGTTAAAGAGTTATAAGAGCTGCAAGTTCATGGTACTGTATGCAGTACCAGTACGACCATAACACTTGCCCGCAGCAGAGTAGCATAGAAACTTCTTGTTTTAACCGCAGCCCAGACTCTACTGTGTCCTTTTCCTACGAAAAAATATATTAAAGCAGTTTACCTGAAGTTAGGGATGCTCAAAGGGTCGTCTCACGCTTGAGAACGCTTGTTGCTGTTGTCGTATGAGGCTAGGCAGTTTGATTCCACAAGAACAACCCTAAAAATGATTGAAACAATGAAAACCCTTCTGATAATAGCTGCATAGCGGAAAACATCACGTAACAGGCCCGGGGTTCAAAGATTAGCATGTAGATTTATAAGAAATGTACCAAGAAAAAATGAAATTTACAGGTGCTACTCATTAAACCAAATAGTTGCAGGTAATAATCTTTTTTTTCTCAGATAAACAGCATTGTTTCAGGCAGATTTCCTTTAAAATACCAATCTACATTTAATTTGAAAAAAAGAGTCGTTACTCTTAAAACATGTGTAGATTCGTTTCTATTTTGTTGTTTTCATTTTGACCAATATGTTTTAGTTTTATGATTTTCTGTGGACTTATCAATAGTTCTTTTCATAACTTATTTATGTTGGTTTTATTACTTTTTAATGATGTCAATTTAAAACATCTAAGGTTTACTTGTAGCTATTCAGAATTTTAGCACTTAAACTAAGTTTTAATGTAATGGTTCAATAATAACGTTTGGACATCTGTATTGACTTAACTTTCCCTTGCTTTCAGACATTAAATAATGAAATAGGAATTTAAAATTTTACTACCGCCAAACTACATTGACTGTAAAAAAATAAACGGTTAATAATTTAATGTTGCAATATTATAAAACTAGTGTGAAATTTCTACTTAGATCAAAAATAAAAACATAAAAATGCGCTACACACTGTTTTGAAGTATTTTTACAAACTCGTAGTTCTGCAATTTACGCTTCAAATCAAGCATCTCCATAATTCACGTAACTAAAGAGCTGTGCATTTTTCTGCCTTGTTCTATTACTAGAAGTTCGTTTCTAAATCTACAAATATGGTAAAATAAATACTGAAACATTTCAATCTTAAAAGAAAACTATAAAAGGTTTAAGAAATAAATTTGAGATTAAAGAATCCATATTATATATCCGAGAAGAACGCCTTAAATAGTTCGTAAAACTGTGTGTTTCATATTTCATTTGTTTGTTTTAAAGTAATTAATTATCTAGTTATTAAAATAAGGAGCTTTCGGTTGAAAACTGTAACCATGGATTTGTTTGAAACAGAGTGTAAATAAAATGAACGCCTACTCTTTATCAACATCTTACCTATTCTACATTTTGGTGTCGGAAGTACTTTTATTCAGTAAATCCTGTTTTTTAAACCGAATGCTGACAAATATTAATTTGAGAAATAGATTACATACATGCTTTATAAAAGCACTAAACATTAAATACGTATTGCATAATATGAAACATAGTTATGTATTAAATAGCGTCTAACATATTTTATTAATTATTAACTTATGTTTTCAATTTGAATCCTGCATACATTTTTGTGATTGACACATAATTTAATAAATATATATTACATGCAATAGATGCTCTTCAGCATGATTTCAACTGAACAATAAAGTAGTTTTATGTTTTCACAAATATTTAATCCTCGTGAATGCATATTAAATCTATTTGTCTGTTTCAACAACATGGTTTTAAAATTTTTTAAACAGAGGTTTACAAATATTAAATTTGATTTGTGTTTTACACGTCGAACTTAACTTAAAACTGGATTATTTATTTAATCACTGAAACACTGAATAAATACTCATTAAAATTGTTCTTTGTTAAAAAAAAAGAGAAATGGTACAGTTTTTAAGGGTACATCAATAGATCAATTAATCGTTAGTTATTAGAACATTTCAGAAAGATGTTTTTTTTAATGATTTTAGAAAAAAAAATGTTTTGAATATTGAATATTGATTTATTGAATAAAACCTTTTGCGCTTGAAAATTAAGTTAAGTTTTTTCAATGTTTTCCGCACAAAAATTTCAGAGTACTAGAGACGAATGCTTTGGTGTTACAAGCAGTTACGTTTTCCATGCCAAGAAATTCGACTTTTAGGATAAAAATTAATGCGAAAAAAAAAACTGCACTGCAAAAAAAAAAAAAAAAAAAACTCTTGTTCTTGCAGTACAATGCTATAACCTTTGCTGTCAGTATCATACTGTAAAAACAATCGTTTTTTTTTTTTTTTCAGTGTAGTATTTTTGTACTGCAGTGTAGTTCTTTTTGCAACTGCTTAATGCATCAACTGTCAAAGTGCTAATCAATTATTTTTTTTTTATCTTTTTAGGTAAGTTCATGTTTATTACCAGTTAGTTGAATTGCTGTGAGTTGTACAGTAAGTTTGAAAGCTTATATTGATATACATTTTTTTTAACTTTAACAATTGTTCATTAAATTTGTAACATTATAAAAACTTATATAGGAACACAATGGGCAAGATTATCTTGTAAGGAACTTTTTTAAGTGATCCATTTTTAACAGTCACTTTTTTATACGCTTAATACTTTCAAATGTAACTTAAATCAATAAATTCACGAGTTAGAAAGATGTACTGAAGATTTCAGTCATAACTGCGCTAAGTAGTAGGATTATAGCATATTGAGCATCAAGAAAAGAAAAAATACTATTAACTGTTTTTTCAATTGAAAACTAGCAGTTCATTATTATACATTTCATCCCTTCAAATGTTACTTATATATTATATATGTATAGTATAATGTGATTGCAATATATTAAAATCTTATACTTGGTGATAAAATATATAAAACATTTTACATCGCATCATTTAATGGATATTGAATTCGCTACGGCCTCACCAAGTACATTATACAAGAACATTTCTAAACAGTAAAAACATTCCATTAAGGAACATTATCACATATGAGGTTGATTTTGCTTCCCTTAATGGAACAGAAAAATATTACGCAACACATTTACTTATTCAACAGATTAATTTCACACCACGCCGCGGGATATATTTAATTTTCGGGTTCGAACGTTAATGTCCACGACATGAAGAAAAATTCCGCCCTTAACTATAATGATAAGATATTAGTTGACGGGAAATATTTGCAGTTTCTGGGTTTTTTTATTTGTGTTTTAAACCGTTTTGGCTTTTAATGAAGATAAGTGCAACATCGATTTAGAAATCTAAGAAATTGCTAAAAGTTGTAAACCTAAATGTAATTTTTCATTGCTTTAAGCTTGGTTTTGTTATTTTCTTAGAATATTTAGCTCCGTGGAGGAAATATTAGTTTAATGGTAGTTGTTTCTTTCTTGAAATATAACTTTGTATCATTGCTACTTCTGAAATATTAATTGGAAAACAACGATTAACGCAATGGATAACAGTGAGAAATAAAAGAATAAGAGTAAATAAGGTTATTAAGATAGCTAATAAGCATGTACCAGTATACTTGTTTGCAGGTCTTGTTGATTATAGTAGTTAATGATATTTTTCAAAGTTGAGTGATTTTTAACGTTTATGCTTGCAAAAAGTGAAGCTTACTGTTTCGCAAAACACTGATGTTCTTTTGTTACTGGGTCTTATGTATGTTTACCAGATTATTCATTCCTGGTGTTAGGAGTAGAAAGTTTAGTGCTCAGAAACTTTTAAGAAATGTAAAGACATTGTAGAGTTTTCAGTTGTTAATTTATTTAGTATTCGTTTTTTTTTTCTAAATAAATACCATAAGCGTGCAGCTTTTTCACTTTTGTTAAATTTAAATCTCTCGTTACTATGTCACCCAGACATTCATATTACTGGTACGCTTATAGTAATAATTATAAATCAAAAGTTTTTTTTTACAATATCTTAATCATAAACAAAGACAGAGTATTTTTCGTACTACAGATACTATAGCAGCAATTCCCAAAGTGTGTTCCGTGGAAGCCAATTTCCTCTTCTGCTCAAAATTCCTCCGCAAGTGTCTTCTGTATAGAAGGAAGTGATTATGATAGCGAATGATTAGCAGTTGACTTCTAGATCATTCAAATGTTGTCCTTTAGTTATAAACCAGAGCGGGGCTCTTTGAAGTAAATGTGGACAACTGAGAATTTTATATTTTAAAAAGTTTGGGAATTGCTGATCTTTTTTCTACTCTGTTTTCTTCACCACTACAGAACTTTCTTACTTCTTCATAATATTATATGATTTACCCCTCATTTTAAAGAGTATTGTGTCGGCTATCGACGACAAATAGACCCACTTTCTAAAACTTTCTGAGTTCAAAACCAGTTTTTTTTCGTTTTAACATTATATCAATGAATAAACTTTCGGAAACTCAAATGCAGTGCCGTGGTTGGATACAGCATTGTATTAAAAACGTGAAGATCCTGCTATGGGTTTTGTCGCTTTTGGGTTCAGTTTTTTTTCACGGGAAAATTTTGATCCAAATTTTGAAATATATATATATAACCTAAACTCATTATTGGATTTTAAACCACAGTTTTTCTACTACATTAAAACCGGAAAAAGAAAATATTTATTTTCTTTTAAATAATATTTCTTAATGAAGCTCTTGTTGTTAATGTTTCCTTATTGCTTTATAAACATACAAGAGTAAGGCATGTTTGCGCTTTCTTTAAATTCAGCAAAAAAAAAACTATGTATAGCCAAAAATAGCGACTATGAGCCTGTTTTTGGAAAAAATAACGTTTAAATAAATCAGATACTGTCGTCCCCGCTTAATCGGGTAACGGATAAACGAATACCCCGCTTATACGAATAAAACCGTCCGGAACCGAACATTTCCCCATAGACACAATGTTAAATATCCCCGCTTAATCGAATAATTTCCCCGGATAATCGAATAATATTTGTCAGCTTTTGCAAAAATTTTTGCTAAGAAAAATGTCGAATAAAATAAAAGTGCTCCTACAAGACCTTGGGCAAGCAAACCACTACTGTGGACTATTTCAGAAAATAAAAGTGAAAGGCGGAAAAACAAATTTTTTGTAACACAAGTTGTAGGTTACTTTCTTATGATTTTCATATGACCGTACAATATTTATACTCAATTATTATAATATTTTGTTGTTTACTTTGCTTATTTCAAAATCTTTTTACCAATAACATTAATTATTTCCTTTATATAGCTATTTCTTTGTTATTATTACGTTTTGAGACAAAAGTTGTCAAATGGAAAGGTAAAAAAAATGTTCCCCGCTTAATCAAATACCCCGCTTAATCGAATAAAATTTCTTGGAACCGACAGTATTCGTTTAAGCGGGGCCGACAGTATTTGAATTACTACTGTCTAGAGTGAAAGCTTTTCGCGAATCAGCTCGACGCTCTATAGTTGTGATATTTAGAGTACCATCCCTTTTGTTATAGCGTTAAAGCAAAGGGTGAGTGGCTTCAGATGCTAAAGCTGCATTTTGATACTGATATTGAACTGCTTGCTTTTTTTGTGCTCAATGCATATTTTTTCACGTCTTATGAACATATTTGAAATAAAAAGACTGGTACAAAGTATAATAGAAATCTGCTTTTGAGCACTGTGATTGAAATTGCAAATATCGCATTTTTTTTCTGTGAGGTTTTGAAATGCCAACTAAAAACCTTAAATTCAATAAATGCAGGTAACTGTATTGAAAGTAGAACGTTAAATTTTCATCTAAAAGTATCTGGTTAGGCTCTTCAAATTTGTTTTGAAAACAAAATAAATTTCTTTTCATCAGATAAATGGGAGAAGCGTTTTGGTATCTTAAAATAATTCTGTTTTCAAAATTAGGTAGAACCGAATTAAAGCATTGATTGGGAACACATTTCAGCTGTTTCTAATCTTTTAGAAATTTCCTAAGATATGTTCTAAATCGTTCCCAATAGATTTCAGAGACTTTTTCGGCAATGAATGCAGGGAAAGGAAAGTAAATCGAATGTAACAAATTTCTTTTTTGTACCAGTTTGCCATCAGAAAAAAGCAGTCATGCTATCCGATTAACTGTATATAAAGGTTGGATTTCTGAGTGCTGAATGAAAATCACAAAAGGAAAAAAAGGAAAGAAAAAAAGCCTCATTTTAAGTTAAGCGAAGAAAAAGTAAATTGTCCAGTTGAGAACTCGGAATCGAAGAGTTTCTGGATAAATTGCATCAAATCAACTTCATCCAACAATTTGAAATAAAAAAATAAGCTTGTTTCGTAAATTGCTTTTTGTAAGAATAAAACGAAAACAGTGAATAACTTTGCTAAATTGTTTTGTATTAGAAATTTTAAATCAGTGACTTTTTCAGAAGTTTTGTTTGACTCACTTGGACTGTCAATAATCAAGAGAAATTCTGACTAATATACGGGCGATTCTCTGTAAACTGGTAATTGGCTGTCCGGACTGAGTATTTAAAAAATAATAAAGTGTAATAAAGTAATTATCGCTCTTACAAGTAAAGTATTGATATTTTGTGGCCCAATTGTATTTGGAGTGATAACAATTTAATTTTTTTTTTCTAGAAATTATCTAAGCGCCAAAAACACAGTCCCCTGGCTGTCCCAATTCCATAGTCTAACTGTTAAAGATAGTATTTCAAAAAATCTATTAACACCAGGCCCGTCATTTAGATAGGGGCAAGGGGGTCATGCCCCCCCCCCGGCTTTGAGAAATCAATGTATTTGCATGTAAGTGGGCGTGGTTTTTAACCCATTTATGCCCAGTGTCCTAAAAACGGGACGCTTGTTAGTTACTGCATACGAAAACCTGTAATGGGTATATCATTTTACTCTAAAGCTGTTTTTCACAAGTTAAATAGTACTTCTTCTTGAGAAAATCAGATAGAACCACTAGTTGGACATCAGAGTTTATTTATTGACAGCTATTTTCAGACAAATCAGTCAAGCAACGATCCAGCCTGGGTAGCCACAGAAAGTAAGTTTTTTTTTTTACGAACTTTTTTTCAATAAAATCAAACTATTTAAAAATATTTTACTTAAAATTGATCACAGATGCCTTCTACAATGTTACTTTGCAAAAGAAAAGTCATGTAAGATCGTATTTTGCTCACATATCTGCAAAATATCCCATAAACAGGACGTTAAATAACTTAATAAATATGGCAACGGCGAACTATTTCAAGCCTAAAATGTATGTAAACCATTACAAGTAAGAGTTTTAAGCAGATAAAAATTGAAAAAAATGTTTAAAAAAACTTGGGCATAAATGGGTTAATGTTTTTCGATCAAATTGCATTGTGTTTGGACCCTTTGCCCCCCACCCCCTGGAAAACTTGAAATGACGTCCCTGATTAACACTACATAAATTTGGCAATTAATATCTAAAAATAGATTAATGAAGCTATTTTTTCCTTATGAAATAAGGTATAATTACGTATTTCTAAAACTTAAAATTGTCATGTAAATTCTGCCTGGAGTTTTTTCAAACAGTCCCCATGCGACAAACTCAAAGCTGTAATACGAAAAACTCTATAACTTTTGCAAATTCTTTTTGGCATGAAGTTTAAAGTAATCAGTGTGAATTTCCCAAAATCGCCGAAAATGGTGTTAATACGCTACTTTGCTTAGTTTGAGAGCCATTTGTGATGAAAGTATGCATCAGGATCGTTGCGAAAACAGTCCTCTGGGAAGTGTTTTTATTAATGTCCAATAATTTAATTATAAAACATATTAGTTATTATGTCCACGATTTGTGCCTAAATTTATAGGCAGTCTCGTAACTAATTATGTTCCAATAGTTTTGCAGATATTCCGCAACAAAGAGCAAAAACACAGTCACCTGACACAGTCCCCTGCTTAGTTATACTAGGTGGGGACACCTCCTATCATGATTTATCAGAAAAACAAACTTCAATTGGCCCTCTTTCGAACCAAAGTAATGAATTTATTTTCTGAGCAATATAGCATTATAATTATACGAACATTTCAAAAAATCGTGCCCGGACAGATTTCGTGTGAAAAATGACGAGTTTACAGAGAATCGCCCATACTAATGTCGTAAATATTATACCTGATATAAAATCAAAATTTCGGCGAGATCAAACACAATTTGTAAGTAAAAAGTTTGAAAACCTAATTCAACTGAAAAACAATAAATTTATTTATGTTATTTATTCATGACGAATTTATTCTATGAAATAAAATTGAAGATTATCTTTTCCCTCTTAAGAAAAGAAGTGGATTTGCTCTATAATACCCCGATCTAAATTTCCCCTTGGGGTCTTCCTATCAAACGGTCGTTTTTAAAGCATTAATAGTATTCAAAGAATTTCATTTTCTTTAAATTAAATCAAAATTGCACTTTCAAACAAAGCAGCAAAAATCAAATATACAATGTATTGGGAGCTTTAATAAACATAAATGCTTTAAGCTAGTTAAGGGAGCTATTAATGAGATATTCATTCTTTGAGTTTGACGCAAGTGCTAAAATTTATGTGACGATTTGAATTATTTGTATTTTCAATAAGACTGCAAAATATAAATTGCGTAACAGGTGTTTTAAAATGAAATAACTTTTAGGAAGAAATATTTTTATAACATTTTATTATATAGAATTTAAAGTAACTCACAAACATTCTGACTACGTTTCATGCGTAATTACATATGTACATTGGAAAGGGGGGAGGGAAATTTTCTAATTTTTCAACTGTAGTAGATTTGAAAGAAAGCTCTGTTTTGCAAACCACTTTGAGTTTTAACTGGTCATTCATTTTATAAAAATTGGCTTAAAATTACATGCCGTTAACAAAAGCACTTACTATTCCGTACATTTGCTTGGAACTAACCCTTTTTTTTTCAACTCTTATCTTTTTGAGTCGTGTTGGTTTTGTCTTGATTTAAACTATGTATGCCGTCATTAGTGCCGCCCAAATGTAGTAGCTCTTTGAATTTACTTGAGTTGTGATTATAAATGGTAGTATCTAAGCAGCTAGTGATTGGGCCTTGCATCTTAACAGACCTAACAACATATGATGTAGTGATATGGAAAAGATATTGTGCTTTTACCTCTGCTAATATTTTCAAGCTGAATTACTGGATAGCTGCAGCAATCGCTTTTGTGATTGTTTATGGGATAGGAGAAGTTGGAGTAAAGATATGATATCATTGAGGCTTTCAGGCGGAAGACACAAACAACCTATTTAAATTGTTTTAAGTGTGTAAACAAATATTGTTTGTACCGTTTAGACTCTTAAAAATAGAAACATTTACTACATCACCAGTGTTTCTGAATCACCTTGTATTTACTAAAGAAATACTAATATGAATACTGCATAATACTTAAACCCTAAGAACATAAGTAGCTCATTTAGTTTACATTTTGAAAACTATATACCAAACGTGTCTGTTTAAACAGATTAATACACCATGTTTATCTCTTATCAATGTTTCGGAAGCTCTTACATGAATTGCGTGACTGACTCCAGTTACACGTAACACCGTTAACTCATCTGTCATCATATACCTATCTACCTTCAGATCAGAAAACAAAAAGTCGATGAATTCTTGAGCAAGGAATTGCGTGAGAATATTTTGGAGGAAAAAATACATACTCTACACTTCAGTGCACTACAATCTCCAGACCCTTCCCCTCCCCCACCCGTACATATAGATTCTTTCGCCTGGCTTCTGGAAAGGAATAACATATATCAACATACTTTCATATTGATCTATGCAGAATTGTTCGAATGTCACGGGGAATTTGCCAAGTTGCATGTTATATTTTGCGCATTGTTACACAAAAATTTTGAGTTAGGTATCTAGGCGTCTAGTTCTGTATTGTATCCCCGATAGCGTCTTTTTCAGCAGTGAAGCAGTTAACTATACATTGAAAGTATTAGTTATGAAAGTATTAGTTTATTTTCGTAGTCTAAATGTTATGTGTTATAGCAGAATAATTTCCTCTTAATGCATGTGTACATGCTCTTAAACATGTAAATATTTTAAAGTTGTACGACCTTATTAAACGATTTTTAAGTCTGATTTTTTATAAGAAATTTGTTATAATATGCAGCTTCGTGCTGTGATATTTTATGATAAGTTTCCGAAGTTAACTGAAAACTTTTTTTGGGTTCTGTGGTGCATGTCATTTAAAGATCTCAATAGGAGCTAATTTCAGTCAAGAAAACAAAAAATATAGCTTTTTTTGCACAAATATTTCTTAAAATAATATGCAGAAATTCAGATTATAATCGAGTGCACTAATCTAAAATCAGACCCGAAAAATTAATTTACATAATCATTAGTACTTTTACAAAGATCTTATAAAAACGCAATATCTTAGCCCTGCAAAGAGTTATATTAGTACATTTCTAACATTAAGTGTACTAAAACACTTTAGCATTTTTGAACATATTCAATAGGGTGGGCCGAAAAATCATTTTTTTTTTATTTCGAAGTTGTAATAGTGCGGAAAAGTTGCGAATCATGAAGACAAAAGGAAAGGAAAAAAATATCGAAATCGATTGATATCTTCCGGTCGCGCATAAGGCCTAAAATTTGAAAAAATATGAAAAAGCTTCATTTTTTTTTTTTTTTTTTTTGAATTTTTGAATTAGATGTTTTCGTTATGCAATAGTTTGTAACGTTTTCTAATATAGCCTTAAAATATTGTGTTTTGATTTGGTTTTGGTTAGTTAATATCTTCCGGTCGCACATTAACCTTAAAATAACCCAAAATTAGCGAGGACATCATTGGGTGCTGTACTCAAGGAAGCTTCAATTTCGCACTAGAAATTAATAATGGTGTCTTCACCAGTGGACGTCTTGTTTGATGGCAGTTGGCAGTTCAAAATGAAAATAGCTAGATTGAACTAAATAATAGTACGCTGCGATTACTACATAGAAACGCAGACTGAAAAAATAATGTAGGCAGACAACTGACGTGATGCTAGGAAGGCGGCGATGGAGTGGAAGAGAGCCATACGGCCAGGCGAGCGACGTTGACTGGATTGCTGCCCGACGTCTGCGCATGAGAACCTGGTAGTTTGTTTTTCTATCTTGTTGTCAGTTCATCTGAAAAAATACTACGGCTGTTTCACGCAAAAATTATTCATCAAAAACCAAAAAACGCCCAAAAATGTAACTTTTTTTTATTATTTTGGGTAATTTTGGGGTCAATGCAAGACCGGAAGATATTAACTAACCAAAACCAAATCAAAACATAATGTTTTAAGGCTATTTTAGAAAACGTTACAAACTATTGCATAACTAAAACATCTAATTCAAAAATTCGAAAAAAAATCGCAAAATAAAGTTTTTTCATTTTTTGTCATTTTTTATTCCCTATGCGCGAAAGGAAGATATCAACTGATTTCGATATTTTTTCCCTTCTTTTTGTCTTCATGATTCGCAACTTTTCCGCACTATTACAACTTCGAAATAAAAAAAAAAGTGTTTTTTCGGCCCACCCTAATATTCAATAATGCATGCTATATATTGTTTTGGCGATTTTTGGAATCGCAAAAGTATTAAATAGGTTGGTTTTAAACTCTTCATAGATGAGATAAACTTATTGTTACAGAGTTATATATTAAAAAAAATTCTTCTTAACTGCTTACTACCACTCAATACAGTACAATTTTTCGATCTTTCATTTATTTATTTTTTTTTTAATTATGCACAAACATAAAAAATCCCCATTTTGCAATTACAATGTATTATCTCACAAGCGACTTGTCGAACATATTTTCAAGAATAATAAAGGAGATTTTCAATGACATTTTAATTGTTGCGTGAGATGACAGGAATTCGTAGTGTTACGAAATGGTTCTCATCAACATTCCTAAACGTATTCAGCAAACTTGTAATTTGAGTTTCGTTGGTAAATTTCTTTGAAATTTCTTTGTAAATTGTCCTTGAACTACTCTTATATCCTCATTTAAACATAGAAATCTATGTTTATAATCTATGTATGTAATTCCTTGACTTCTTTTGTGAGACTAAACTTTGTTCACAATTTCTCATTTTCGTGCAAATGTTTCAAATTTGTTATGTCCCACTTTTCCTTTCTACAAACGTTAACACTACAGAAGAATGCTTAATGTTTTACTGACATCACGTTATGATGCCATTTAAGCTATAGAAGCATGGTTGTACGCACGGATGCATGCAGACACGAGACATGTTCATAATTATATTATTTGTGATACCGGTGAAATTCACACACTACTCAATGACTGTAAGTGCTGCTGTCCTATTATTTACACGCTCCCAGAAAACACCTCTCTACAACGAGATCGGTAAACTCGTATGATCAGGCAGCTGTTGGTGTCACGAAAGGCCTATTAGGGCCATTTCTGTTGACAGACGGGGAAAGCAGCTCCCGGTAAAAGGGGTATTAGTCATGACACCTCCATGGGGTTCGTATTTCAACTACTAATACTCTGATTCCCGGTAGCTCTGTTGATTCTGGCAGATGGGCCTGGTACTCGAAACGTGTGCAATGATGCTGAAAGAAACAACATGTCAAGTGATGATTTCATCTATATGCAAGGAAAAACTCTTAATGCCAGGAAAATTAGTTCTAACAGTTATTAAATGATCATTCACTGTTTCATGGCATTTGAAACATTTTAATTTTAAAGAAATATCACTAATGTGTGTTTTAGTCGTATTAAGTATTATTATCGATTGGTGAAATTCATGTAGGCGATCTCGTTTGCCAAATTATTTGCAGAATCTGTCCATTGTGCTTCTCTGGGTGCTTGCGATTGTCTACAAATGGTTGCAAGTAGTCTTAATGGCATTTGACGTGACCGTTTTCAGCCATTTATCGGTTTGATTTGACCACCCTGTTCAGCCATGTAAATTTGACCACCCTGTATAGGCATGTAAAACAGCTTTTATCATTATGGAGTTAATATCAAGTTGTACTGGGCCTTCTTGACAACATTTTTTCGTGGCATCGTGGGGTCGGCATTACACTTGAGGCCAACTGCTATCTCTTACCAACTAAAATCGTAAGAACTCTCCAATCCATTGTTTTCCTCTCTTTAGGGTCCAATTAAAAAGAGGTTACTGTAATTCACTAATAAATGCCTGAAGTTTTGTGGATACTTTGATGCTGTATTAACTCTGTTTTTGTTATTGGTAATGTCAACAGAAGTGTATTATAATCTTAAATTATTTGATATACTGTGGAATAATGGTATTTTTTTCCTCTTGTACTATGTAATATGTGTATAGTTACTAACTAGGACCGTTTGACTACTATTTAAGGTGCCTGCCTACCTTCGGAGGGAATTTTTTGAAATATTACCAAAAACTATCTTTTAAATAAGTTATATGATAGAATTCGTCTTTAAAAAATGGAGAAAACACCAAAAATAGCTGCATAATTTTTAAATTTTGTTTTTTGAGGGAAAACATATGTGAAAATAGCAATAAAACGGTATTTTTGCAAAACATCAAAACTCAAGTTCAAATCAAGATATTTCTGTTCTGTAATTTTTTTTATCATTAGTGACACCCATTGCAGGGAATGACCCTTGCTCAGAAATGTAAAGATACAATTAAAAAAATTATGAAGGTGAACATTTCTATAAATTAAGAAATTGTCGAAATATGACGAATTTTAACATGCTACACATTACAAATCATTAAATAATGATGTTCCAATCATCAGAGAGGGTCATTCCCTAAATCAACTCATTAGTATTGACAAAAAAAAGTTTCAGAATATTACAAACATAACTTTTTGAGTTATGCTGTTTTGCGTTAAATCAAAACCTTAAAAACTCAATTTCGAGAAAAAGGCGAAGGAAAGCTGCTTCCGGTTACTAAAACCTTTAGAACTTTAATATTAAAATGCCTGTAGCTTCGGTTCTAAACAAGATAGAAGCAAAATTCAAACTGATTTGGAAAGCTAAGAATTCAAACTTCAATACTAAATCATAAAATAAAAATTCATTTTTTGACCAAAAATTGCATTTTAAAGGTAGGCAGGCGTTTCATCCCCTGTTATCAATGTTGAACGTTCAAGCAAAAATACATCCTGTCCACTAATTACACGTTAACCTGACGGACCAGCCTAAGATATTATTATTTCCACACTTCACAAGACTTTTTGGAGATTCAGCACAGGGTTACGCAACAAGTGATAGCAATATTGATCAAGTAAATATTTGAGTGTCATGGGTTATCAAAGGGCTAAATTGCTTCTCAGCGTTTGGTTTGAAGTTAAATTAACTTGTGATGGCAAAACAGCATAATTTGCTAATTGCGTAACATTAAAAACGTTTACAAGGTCTGTCTTTTAAGTAATGAGAATATTTTTGTCCTGACGCGGCTGTACGCCAGAGGGCGCTCCGGCCGGTTGTAGTCGGTAGTGTGGCCTTCGACCTTGATAACGCTTCATTCGGCAGTAGCTTGCTGTCTTTAGTTGAGGTGGAATCACGTGAGGCGTAGACGTCTTCGAAAAAGTGTGTGCAAGCTCAAAATGCGACAAAACATTGAACAGCATTACGCAATCAAATTTTGCGTGGAATGATTCAGCAAGCTTACGGCAGGGAAAGCTTATTGCAAGCTTAAGTTTTAGATGCCATAAAATGTTTAAAAAAGGCGAGGGGAGCGTGGAGGAGGAACCCACTGCAGGTCACACAATCAACATCAAGAACCGCAGAAACCGAGCAACGTGTGCGAAATTTCCTGAACACAGACCTGCGTTTAAGTGTTCGCATGATCGCAGAACAGCTAGGAATGGATAAAATAGTTGCGCACAAAATCATCAGTGAGGATCTTGGGATGAGAAAGATTTGCGACAAACTCGTGCTGAAAGTTTTGACGGAAGTTTAAAAGCAAAACCATGAGGCCGTTTCAAATGATCTTCCAAAGTCTCCCTAAAGCCCCAACCTTGACCCCCTCCCCCCAGTAGACCTTCTCCTCTTCCCTAAAGTGAAAACCGCCCCCAAAATACGCCACCACGGGGCCCTAGATGATGGCAAAAGGGCTTGCACGCATGCTGTGAAGGATGCTTCAGTTGGTGGCTACCAGGGGGCGCACGAAGCGCGGAAATGTCACCTGTAGAAGTGTGAAGATGCTCAAAGAGTATATTTTGAAGACTACTAAAAATTTGTAGCGATATCTCTAATAAATTATTTTTTACGGACTTATTCTCATTACTTAAAAGACAGACCATGTATATGATGCAATTATAATAAACCATTAATCATGCGAATATGCTGTTTTTTTTTGTTTGAATACGTTTTGCGTAAGAAAAAAATATTACTTTTCTTGTATATATGTTTACTAATGAGGGAAGAGTAATACATTTTATTATGTAGTTAGAATTGCAAACACAATTTTTGCCAGAAATGAAAAATAAAACATTTAACATAAACTTTCAGTTATATTTTGGCTTGTGTTTTTGTGTGATATTTTAAAAGAATGTTAAATTCAGAAGAAAAAAAGACATGAATAATGGTGTTTTAAAATTTAAATTCATAAACAATGTATTTTCAAGAACCGAGAAAACTGTTTCCTTCCTCTTTTTGAATGCAAATAAATGGCAACACTTAGTCTTTCTGGAAATATTTATGTCGACTTTTAAAGATAGAGCAGTATTTTAAAAGCAAAGCATGTTTCTAAATTTCAGAAACTGCGGCAAAAGTTTCAAATTTATTTTTTAAGAGTTTACTATTAAAGACATGAATCTTTTGGAGTCTGAAATTCAACTTTCCTGGGGATAAACAGTGTGAATGTTATTTGCCTCAGCAATGTGGTTTATTTATTCTTTGAAAAAAAAAATAGCCATTCTAAAACAAATCACAAGTTGGTTTTAACTTATTTATTTTTAATCTTATTTCTTTTCAACTGAGTGGGTAATGCTTTAAGTATTTTTTTTCAAAGGTGACAGTTATTTAAATTTTACAAAAATTAATAAGAGAAGATAAAATAAAGAAAAAAGCACTTTACCGGTTATGATGTTTATGTATGCTTAGCGTGTGTGTGTGTGTGTGTGTATATATATATATATATATATATATATATATATATATATATATATATATATATATATATATATATATATACACTGAAGTGACAAAAGTCATGGGATAGCAATATGCAAATTTTCAGATGGCAGTAGCATCGCATAGAACAGGTATAAATGCGCAGTGCTTTTACAGAGCTTTCATTTCTGTTCAAGTTATTCATGTGAAGAGGTTTTAACGTGATGATGACCGCACGACGTGAATTAACAGACTTTGAACGCGGAATGTTAGTTGGAGCTAGACGCATGGGTCATGCCATTTCGGAAATCGTTAGAGAATTCAACATTCCCAGATCCACTGTGTCAAGAGTGTGCCGAGAGTATGAAATTTCAGGCATAACATCCCACCATGGACAGCGCAGTGGTCGACCGCCTGCACTTAAAGATCGAGACCGGCGACGTCTGCAAAGAGTCGTAAATTCTAACAGACAAGCAACACTGCGTCAAATCACCGTAGAAATCAATGTGGGACGTACAATGGACGTGTCTGCTAGAACTGTGCGGAGAAATTTGGATTTCTTGGGCTATTCCAGCAGAAGACCGACTCGAGTGCCTTTACTGACAGAACGACATCGCTTGCAGCGACTCTCGTGGGCACGTGAGCATATCGGTTGGTCCCTAGATGAATGGAAAACCGTGGCCTGGTCCGATGAGTCACGATTTCAGCTGGTAAGAGCCGATGGTAGGGTTCGAGTGTGGCGCAGACCCCACGAAGCCATGGACCCAAACTGTCAGCAAGGCACTGTTCAAGCTGGTGGTGGCTCCGTAATGGTGTGGGCTGTTTTTTCATGGCATGGACTTGGTCCTCTAGTGCGACTGGACCGAACATTGACTGGAAATGCTTATGTGCAGCTACTTGGAGATCACTTGCAGCCATTCATGGACTTCATGTACCCAAACAACGATGGGATTTTTATGGATGACAATGCGCCATGTCACCGGGCCACAACTGTTCGCAATTGGTTTGAAGAAAATTCTGGACAATTCCAACGAATGATTTGGCCACCTAGATCGCCCGACATGAATCCCATTGAGCATTTATGGGACACCATCGAGAGGTCTGTTCGTGCCGCAAATCCTGCCCCATCAACGCTTTCACAATTATGGACGTCTATCGAGACAGCATGGCTCAATATTCCTGCAGAAGACTTCCAACGACTTGTTGAGTCCATGCCACGTCGAGTTGTTGCACTTCGCCGGGCAAAAGGAGGGCCGACACGATATTAAGAGGTATCCCATGACTTTTGTCACTTCAGTGTATATATATATATATATATATATATATATATATATGTTTGTGAACATATTGCAACACCATGAAGGACTTGCGCGAATGGGCTGAAATTTTCAGCAAATGCAAAGTAGGGTATGATATGCAAATGATTAGAATTTTAGACTCGTAGCGCATGCGCACGCTGAGCAGCGCCCTCTGAACGCCGGATTTATCCGAATAAATAGACGGCTGCAGCAAGGCGTGTATGGTTTTAGGTGGTTATCTGCTTGTAAAAAACGTTAGCTCAGACGTTTAGCTCAGACCCTCTTCAACGAAAAAGAGCGAGGTTTCAACAACTTACGGCGTTTGAGCGGTGGAGGATCATCGGCCTTCGTGAAGCTGGATTGTCTTATCGTGAAGTAGCCTCTCGTGTGCAGCGTAACAGCAGCACAGTGATGCGTGATTGGAAGCAGTGGACGGACGAGTATCGGGCAACTCGGAAATCCGGGAGTGGACCCCGAAATGTGACGTCAGCGTGCTATGATAGACACCTGATCCGCATGGTGCTGACGGACCGCACAGCTTCTTCTAGACAACTGGCAGCACAGTGGTCAACAGCTACAGAATTTCATTGTGTGCTTCATCAATGCGTAGACATCTGCTGCAGCGCGGACTTCGCGCGAGGACTCCTTTATACAGAATCCTCCTCACGCTAAAACATTGCCACCTACAGCTACAATGGGCAAATCAGCATAAGAACTGGCGTGCTGATTGGTAGTATGTTGTGTTTTCTGACAAATCCCGCCTTAGTTTGTGGCACCATGATGGCCGCATTCGCTTCCGACACTGCCGGTGAACGCCACCTTCCAGAGTGCATTATCGACCGTCACAGTGGACGAACACCTTGAGTCATGGTCTGGGGTGCCATATCATATCACGGACGAGCTCAATTGCTACGAATTGTGGGTCACCTGAACAGCAACGGGTGCATCAGTGAAATTCTACAGCCCCAAGCTGTCCCCTTCCTTCAAGGCTTACCTGGCGCAGCATTTCAGCAGGAAAATGCCCGCCCTCATGTCGCTAGGACAGTTCAATCCTTCCTTGCATCGCAGCAGGTACAGCTTCTTCCCTGACCAGCGTATTCCCCGGATATGTCGCCGATTGAACATGTGTGAGATTTCGTTGGTCGACGGCTCGTTCATGATCCTGTCATGTTGCTTGTACAGACGAACTTTGGGTACGCATACAAACAGTATGGAATGCTCGTGATCAGGCAGACATTAAAAATATGTTTGACTCCATGCCATGTCGCGTAGCAGCACTAATTGCAGCGCGTGGTGGCTACATAAAATACTAATTTCCATATTTTTAATTGTTGGCTTTCGAAGTTTAATCATTTATTTGTTCCACTATCACTCAGCTGTGTGTTAAATTTCATTCAATTATGACGATTTCTTCATGGTGTTGGAATTTTCACAAACAATGAGTTTATATTATGTTTTGTTTCGCAATATTACTTAATGAAATTTTAATTTTTAACAACTGGTTCGTAGTGCGAAATATATCATTTATTTTAATAAATTATAAGTGCTCTTTTAGAGTAAATGTGTGAATTAAAATATGAAAATTTGATCTAAAATTTCTGCACAACTAGATTTGTACAAACCTTGAACGATCAATATGGATCTTGGGGAAAAAAAAAAAAAAACATTCCAAGACCCTGGCTGCAATGCATTAGTTTGAATTTTTAATTGCAAATAGTTGCTTTCTTTTAGTTATTGTTGTTTTTGAATCAACTGGTTTGACTTTGATTGTCCATACAACAAAAGAAACGCTATGCACTCACATGTTGACACATTTATCTTTAAAGTACGATTTAAAACATTCATTTCTTACATTTTCAATCTTTAATTCATAAAAACGCAAATGCGTGGCAGAAGCATATCCACAGATCTACTATAACGTTCAAGTGTTTTTGAAATTCTACGCTCCAACATATTTTTGTATCTATGAATAGAATTTTCTGCTTTCGAAACATCATTTTGTTAAAAGTTTGAAATTCAGCAAATTTGCATCCAGTGAGAATATTAATCAAAACATGAAGAAAAGTGATGCATTATCAAAACTTTTGTATAATCTTAACAACTGAAACAACAAGTTTCCTTCACGAAAACCTATTAGAAGAATGGCTCAAGAGGAAAAAAATGAGCGCATTTGCATAAAAAAATCTTCTCTTATGAAGGAGGAAAATGCAAAAAAATATTAACATCGAATTTCCGATACGGTGTTTTTTGCTTGTTTCTTGTTTCTGCAGTGTTTTTGTTTAGTGTGTTTTGCGGTGATAGGATAAGAAAGAAAATATGTATCGTTATGCGTGCATTGCGTTTGTAATCTTCTTGGACACATTTTTTAATACAGAACTGCAACATTTTTGAAGTTTTTTTTAAAGTATTTCGATTTCGTTATTTAAATATGACGTGCAAAACTTTCTTTACTATTTCTTTTACTATATTATGAATTGTAAATGTCATCTTATGCTATATATCCTTAAAAAAACATTTGCTTTTACATTTGCTTTTTTTAAAAAACATTTTCTTTTGATCGTAATACGCACCTTATGTATTCGCTGTACGTATGCATATATTAATGCACTAATAGTAAAAAAAAAGATTAATTACGATCAATTGAGGTAACAGGAATACACATTACTCAAATTTCATATTGTCTTCAATCCGTTGAAAGTCTGTACGTTTTACCAACTTACCCAACGATTTTCCAATATCACTTTTGTTCTCTCTATGTCAGCGTTCTTTTTCCATTTGAAAACTGATCGAGATGTATCAAAGATAATCCTTTTCTGTGAAACAGACAAAAGAAAAAAAACTCGTATTTTCCCATCTTAATTTTCATCTCTGTCTAATAAAAAGTCATCTCCGATGATAAAAACAGCTCCTTTGCATTTACTGGCTCTAAAACTTAGAATGTTTATATTTATGTCTAAAAAAATGATTTCCTTGTGATTAAGAGAGGCGCTCAAAAATACCGATTACTATAAAAGAGCAGAGTTCAGAATTACTGATCTTGGTGCCAGCAAATCCTCCCTTTGTCCATTCTACTCATAGTAGTTACAATACTCTTCTACTATATAGGTTCAGGTGTTGTTAAAAATGCAGTAATAATAAGAAATATATTTAAAGTAATCATTTTTTACTACTACATCAATTTGGTACAAAGTGGTAATTTGACTTTACCAGCAAAATTATGAAAATTATTTTTCTGCCTAAATTTCTACTACTTTTAACCTACGTCAGCTAAGCTAATCATTAATATGTTTTCATGTGCGTCATTAAGTTTACATTTAACACATTTCTAAAGTAAAACTAAGTTTCACAGGACACCTTCGAAGCATGTTATAGTATACATTCAGACAAATGGAACCTTGATTATCAATTAAGGTGTTCCAAACGCGTTCTTCTTGTGCACAGGAACCTGCAATGCATAAACAAACTAAATATTATATGTACCAGTAATGGTTCAGTCTTGTTGGGAGGCTTCAATTATAAATCCTTACTCCTAAAAACTAGATGCCTTTTAAATGTATTTAAATAATCAAGACGCACAGTTGCGAAAAAAAAATTAAGTACTTTTTTAAGTCTACGACGCATATTTGTTAGTAATTTAACTTGTAATGTAAGTGTAATCCTGGAGTTATTTTGTATTTTCACAATGCTCATACCCAACCAGAAAAATACAAATTTAAAGGATTCCACTTAGACCGTAATGTGTACCTCTATTGTTAGGATTCTTAGATATGATTATTGAAATTGTTGGTTTGTTAAGATTGTTACGGCCTCCGCATATTAATCACGAATCCTGAAAACAGAGATTTGCCCATTCTACTGAACATACCACGGTATAGTTTTGTACATTTTGAAAATAGTACCGCACTACTTAAAAATAGAGAGGGAATGGAGAGTAACATTGTATCCAAAATTAATTAGGAACAAGACCTTTTTTATTTGATGATGTATGTATATATATAGCAGCTACGGAAATTAGTGCAGGCCAGACTCGTCGGCCGTTCCCGTACAGGATTTCGTAAAAAAAGGCATTCCCCTTTTACGGCTGAGAATTTAATAATTTTTAATCATTGATCCTTTTATATATATATATATATATATATATATATATATATATATATATATATATATATATATATATATATATATATATATATATATATATATATATATATATATATATATATATATATATATATATATATATATACACTGAAGTGACAAAAGTCATGGGATACCTCTTAATATCGTGTCGGCCCTCCTTTTGCCCGGCGAAGTGCAACAACTCGACGTGGCATGGACTCAACAAGTCGTTGGAAGTCTTCTGCAGGAATATTGAGCCATGCTGTCTCGATAGACGTCCATAATTGTGAAAGCGTTGATGGGGCAGGATTTTGGGCACGAACAGACCTCTCGATGGTGTCCCATAAATGCTCAATGGGATTCATGTCGGGCGATCTAGGTGGCCAAATCATTCGTTGGAATTGTCCAGAATTTTCTTCAAACCAATTGCGAACAGTTGTGGCCCGGTGACATGGCGCATTGTCATCCATAAAAATCCCATCGTTGTTTGGGTACATGAAGTCCATGAATGGCTGCAAGTGATCTCCAAGTAGCTGCACATAAGCATTTCCAGTCAATGTTCGGTCCAGTCGCACTAGAGGACCAAGTCCATGCCATGAAAAAACAGCCCACACCATTACGGAGCCACCACCAGCTTGAACAGTGCCTTGCTGACAGTTTGGGTCCATGGCTTCGTGGGGTCTGCGCCACACTCGAACCCTACCATCGGCTCTTACCAGCTGAAATCGTGACTCATCGGACCAGGCCACGGTTTTCCATTCATCTAGGGACCAACCGATATGCTCACGTGCCCACGAGAGTCGCTGCAAGCGATGTCGTTCTGTCAGTAAAGGCACTCGAGTCGGTCTTCTGCTGGAATAGCCCAAGAAATCCAAATTTCTCCGCACAGTTCTAGCAGACACGTCCATTGTACGTCCCACATTGATTTCTACGGTGATTTGACGCAGTGTTGCTTGTCTGTTAGAATTTACGACTCTTTGCAGACGTCGCCGGTCTCGATCTTTAAGTGCAGGCGGTCGACCACTGCGCTGTCCATGGTGGGATGTTATGCCTGAAATTTCATACTCTCGGCACACTCTTGACACAGTGGATCTGGGAATGTTGAATTCTCTAACGATTTCCGAAATGGCATGACCCATGCGTCTAGCTCCAACTAACATTCCGCGTTCAAAGTCTGTTAATTCACGTCGTGCGGTCATCATCACGTTAAAACCTCTTCACATGAATAACTTGAACAGAAATGAAAGCTCTGTAAAAGCACTGCGCATTTATACCTGTTCTATGCGATGCTACTGCCATCTGAAAATTTGCATATTGCTATCCCATGACTTTTGTCACTTCAGTGTATATATATATATATATATTATATATATATATATATATACACTGAAGTGACAAAAGTCATGGGATAGCAATATGCAAATTTTCAGATGGCAGTAGCATCGCATAGAACAGGTATAAATGCGCAGTGCTTTTACAGAGCTTTCATTTCTGTTCAAGTTATTCATGTGAAGAGGTTTTAACGTGATGATGACTGCACGACGTGAAATTAACAGACTTTGAACGCGGAATGTTAGTTGGAGCTAGACGCATGGGTCATGCCATTTCGGAAATCGTTAGAGAATTCAACATTCCCAGATCCACTGTGTCAAGAGTGTGCCGAGAGTATGAAATTTCAGGCATAACATCCCACCATGGACAGCGCAGTGGTCGACCGCCTGCACTTAAAGATCGAGACCGGCGACGTCTGCAAAGAGTCGTGAATTCTAACAGACAAGCAACACTGCGTCAAATCACCGTAGAAATCAATGTGGGACGTACAATGGACGTGTCTGCTAGAACTGTGCGGAGAAATTTGGATTTCTTGGGCTATTCCAGCAGAAGACCGACTCGAGTGAATTTACTGACAGAACGATATCGCTTGCAGCGACTCTCGTGGGCACGTGAGCATATCGGTTGGTCCCTAGATGAATGGAAAACCGTGGCCTGGTCCGATGAGTCACGATTTCAGCTGGTAAGAGCCGATGGTAGGGTTCGAGTGTGGCGCAGACCCCACGAAGCCATGGACCCAAACTGTCAGCAAGGCACTGTTCAAGCTGGTGGTGGCTCCGTAATGGTGTGGGCTGTTTTTTCATGGCATGGACTTGGTCCTCTAGTGCGACTGAACCGAACATTGACTGGAAATGCTTATGTGCAGCTACTTGGAGATCACTTGCAGCCATTCATGGACTTCATGTACCCAAACAACGATGGGATTTTTATGGATGACAATGCGCCATGTCACCGGGCCACAACTGTTCGCAATTGGTTTGAAGAAAATTCTGGACAATTCCAACGAATGATTTGGCCACCTAGATCGCCCGACATGAATCCCATTGAGCATTTATGGGACACCATCGAGAGGTCTGTTCGTGCCCAAAATCCTGCCCCATCAACGCTTTCACAATTATGGACGTCTATCGAGACAGCATGGCTCAATATTCCTGCAGAAGACTTCCAACGACTTGTTGAGTCCATGCCACGTCGAGTTGTTGCACTTCGCCGGGCAAAAGGAGGGCCGACACGATATTAAGAGGTATCCCATGACTTTTGTCACTTCAGTGTATATATATATATATATATATATATATATATATATATATATAATATTATTTGAGAAATGTCATTGGTAAAATTTGATTTGATTCAAAAACATTCCATTCTCAATGCTCTCAATATCTAATATTATAAAAGCTTTAGCAAGCTTTCAATAAAATTTTGAATTGAACTGTTGTCGTATTGCAAATTGCATGCTGAGCGTGAAAAATAAAATAGCTGTAATCGGCAGCCGCTTTGGTAAAACGAAAATACGTGTTGGAATATTCATGCTCGTCGCGGAAAATGTCACTAGAGGCTTTTCAAAAGTAGAAAAAAACTCAAACAAGAAATACAAAGCTAAAAGCAATCTCCAAAAGCAATATCTTGTCACACATTACAGAAACACGTAAATTCCGGAATATATAGTCCGAAAATAGGGAAGAGTAGGGGAAAAAATACCAAGTTTTTGTACAGCAGTTTTTTGGATGAGCTAAGACCTGAGGGCATAACGAAATACAGAAAAACCTGAGGACGAAGAAGCAAAATAACCAAACGATGAGGAAGAGGGGGAAATGTGAAATTTAGCCCAACGGCAACAATCTAATGTATGAGGAAACTCTTTCGTAAAAGGAAATTTTCGTCGCCAATGCCATGATATATCGTTCTTCTTATCCACTTCATCAAGAAAATGCAGAATTTTTGTGGACAATATTTTTTGGAGGATATTTATTATGCATATCTTGCTTCAGATTCCACTTTTTTTCTTCATTTTGTGTCATCTTAAGCTTATGAGATTATAAGTTTATTTTTTTTTACTCTCAAATATTTTTTTCCTAAATCAATGCAATTGAAGATAACGTTCAGATTTTAAGTGCATAATCTTTATGAAAATGTCACTTTTAAAATAAATGTGCTAACAAAGTTGTGCATTTATTTTTACTTACCGTTATTAATACTAGACATTTGGCAATGTTTTCGTACTTCGCATATGATATTTATATCAATTGTGCAAAGCATTTCGTACATATGTACATTAGGGCCTGTCGAAAATGACTTTTTTTTCCAATGACGAGATATGCGGAAAAGGTGCCATTGGGGTAACAAAGCACTCACAAAAAATTTGAAATTTTTTCCCCACTTTCTTGATCTGCTGCAATCGCTTAGAAGTTTCGGAAAAATGCTAATTCTGGATGTTTTTCATAAAATTTGTCAACATTTAAAAAAAAATATTTTCAGTGATAGGTGTCACTTAAAGGTACTATAAGGGCACTAAGTTCACATAAACAATTTGAATTATTTTGTTCCATGTCTTGATCAGCCATAAACTCTTGGGGGTTTCAGAAAAATGCCAAAATTGGATATTACAGCAAAATTTGTGAAACTTTTTAAAACAATAATTTTCGGGTATGGGGAGAGCAAAAAAGGCCTACTATTATCATTAAATCAACATTGAAATTGAATTGTAAATGATATTTATTTAATTTGTCACAAATACGGGGAAAATTCGGAAACAATGTGTTTTTTTTAATAATTTTTTAATAATTTAATTAAGTTTTTTCATACACTACTTCTCATTTCAGACTTCTAAATTGTCTCTCAACACTTGGACGGAATTTTTATAAAGCTTGAAAATTAATAAATGAATTAGATCATTAAAAAAACATTTTTCCGAATTTTTCCCTGTATTTGTGACAAATTAAATAAATATCTTTTACAATTCAATGTTAATTTAATGACAAGAGTGAGCCTTTTTTGCTCTCCCCAGAACCGATTTTTTTTTTTTAAATGTCACATTTTGCTGTAATATCCAATTTTCGCATTTTTTTGAAACCCCCCACGTGTTTATGGCTGATCAAGAAATGGGGCAAAATAATTCAAATTTTTTATGTGAACTTAGTACCCTTAATAGGACCTTTTAAGTGAAATCTATCGCTGAAAATATTTAAAAAAAAAAAAAGAAAAAAAAAGATAAATTTTACGAAAAACATCAAAAATTAGCATTTTTCCGAAACTTCTAAGCGGATGCGGCACATAAAAAAAATGTGCAAAGAATTTCAAATTCCTTGTGAGTGCTTTGTGTCCCCAATGGCACCCTTTTCCGCATATCTCATCATCGAAAAAAAAAGTCATTTTCGGCCCACCCTAATGTACCTGCTTATATGTTACATGTGTCTCGCATATATGTACATTCATAAATTGTCCGTGTAACAGCTTCCATATAGCAATTTGAAAGCTATTTTTATTGTATTCCATGTATATTGTGGAAGGCAAATTATGTTGAAGGAAACAGAATCGGTAAATATCTTTTTAAAGATTATCATAGATGCGATCATTTTTTTCGTATGAAAAAAGGAAAGGTTTGTAACGCTGAAGCACAGGAAATACTATGCAAAATATAGCCTTTTTATCTGTACCTGTTATATTTTTGATATTGCAGCACAAAACGAGTTTTTTCCCTGACTCTCCTAATGTTACATTCTTTCATTATGTTAAAGTATTTCATAAAAAACTCATAATTTTTAATCAAACTGTTTGTGATAAAATAATATATGCAATCTTTTAACAGTAGTTTTACGTTTTTTTCTTCACGTGATTTTTTTTTTTTGTTTTAACACAAGGTCATTATATTTATTTTAAATATAATAGATTTTATAGCTTAATTTTAGCCAAAGTAAATGGCGTTCAGATTTGATTTATTTTAATTTTTCAACTACTTTTTACACTGCTATATTGTAAAACAGTACACTATTTTGCTCTTAGTATTAAAGTACTATATACTAGCCCCCAATGAGCAATCATTTTAAGATAATTTGAAAAATATAGATTTAACTTCATTGATAATATAATGCAAGCTAAGCATGCTATTCAGTTAAGTTTAATAAAGTACTGTAGTTTTGCCTTAATTTTTTCATTGTTTTATACCCTAAATTTTATTTCATATTACTTATATTTCAACTAAAATTGATTGAAATACGTTGCACGAATTTTCTTGACACTTTTTTTTTTAACTTTCAATGATTAATTGCACTTTATTTTCGTATTTTAATCAGTTACTCATTTTTTAGTATCTAGAGAAGAACAAAAAAAGGACATAAAATTGATTTTCTGTCTAAAAACAAGTGGAGTGAAAATAATTAATCTTTCTTCTAGAATTTAAAGATAGGGAAAAAAACCACTGCATAGACCATCCCGTCTTCATTTTACATTTTAAAGCTGTTTCACTTAGTTTAATAGGAAAGACATTTCCTGTGTTGAAAAAAAAATTAAATAATCATTATGCTTTTTGCTCAGCATGTTCTTCGTGACAATTCATTCTTAAATATTTTAATTTTTAGTTTTACAAAAAAAACATCATTTACACGACGCTTTACTGAACAGCATATCATCAACAATTCGATCAATAAGTTTTATCTGCTACTGATATTTTTATCCAATACGAAATTTTACTATGTTTCAAATGCGAAATTGAAAGTTAAAATTGAATCCAGACAATAATTAAATTTAAACGGATGTATATCATCAGCTAAGCGAATAGGTTCCTCTCTATATTACGAACCAACTTTGTAATAAAGCAGAGTATATTTAAGGCAATTCTTTTTAGCTATCACTTCAAATTGAGAATTTTTACATTTTGTATATTTCAGCAGTGCGTTAGAAAACATATCTATTTTTTTTTATAATTCTCCTAAACCCCAATTTTTACTAACTTATTTGTCTCTTTGCACATTTGTCTTTGTGTACCATCCACTATTTTAAGATAAGAATACTTCGGAGACTGCTTAAATCAATTTGGCTGTGTGTGTGTGTGTTTTTTTTTTTTTTACTATGCACAAATTGCAAATATGCAAAAATAAGTCTAAATAACTCAAAGCCTTATGTCTCAAACTTTTATCTCGAAGTTTTCATTGGGTCCCCAGACTCTTAAGAAGGTTATGGGAACGCCCTGTAACTCAAACTACAGATAACTCGAAGCTTTTAGCCGGTCCCTTGGTACTTCGAGTTATCGAGTCTCCAATGTATATGTCGTGCATTTATCTTTTTATATATTTTTAACATATTTACAACTTCATTTGTATGTTAATTTATCTATGTCGGTCTATGTATATTATATATGCAGGGTGTTTCAGAATTCCGACAGCAAAAATTTAAGGGGAGATACTACTCACCAGGACAAATAATATGACATAGAAAAGTGGGGGTCCAAAATGATTTCCGACGGAGATAGGGGCGGTTAAAGTTTAGGGTCAAAAATTTCAAAAATTTATAAAACACGGAAAAAATGATCGATTGTTTCGCCGTTTTTACTAAAAAAATTCTTAATAGATGTTCTTTCTCGAAAAAAAATTGATGAAGATTAATTTGAAAAATTGTCGACAGAGGGCGCTTTAGACTTTGGAGCTAAAAACAACTACTTTTTACCGGCTTTTTTTTTGTATTTTCGTTACAGATTCCAAAAGTTTAAACTTGAACCTAAATTTTGAGCCCAAAATATCAACTTATTTCGGGTATTAACCCCCTCGAGAGAACAGGATTTTTCAGGCAACGCTTTTTAAGTAGCGAAAAACTCGGACCAAACGTAAAATATCGTGTTTTTCTGGTTTGAAATTTGCTGTTTCGTGTAAAAAAAAAAAAAAAAAAATCCACAATTTTTTTCAAAAAAAAAAAAATTTTTTTTTTTTTTACACGAAACGGCAAGTTTCAAACCAGAAAAACACGATTTCTTTACGTTTGGTCCGAGTTTTTCGCTACTTAATACCCGAAATAAGTTGATGTTTTGGGCTCAAAATTTAAGTTTGAGTTAAAACTTTTGGAATCTGTTACGAAAATACAAAAGAAACCGGTAAAAAGTAGTTGTTTTTAGCTCCAAAGTCTAAAGCGCCCTCTGTCGACAATTTTTGAAATTAATCTTCATCAATTTTTTCGAGAAAGAACATCTATTAAGAATATTTTGAGTGAAAGCAGCGAAAGAATCAATCAATTTTTCCGTGTTTTATAAATTTTTGACATTTTTGACCCTAAACTTTAACCGACCCTATCTCCGTCGGAAATCATTTTGGACCCCCACTTTTTTATGTCATATTATTTGTCCTGGTGTGCAGTATCTCCAGTTAAATTTTTGCCGTCGAATTCTGAAACACCCTGTATATGTTCATATTTTAAAACATATTAGTTGTACTTAAATGCATTGGTTTCGCCTTATTTCAACTGACGCAGCTTAATGATAGTAACATTAGGGCTTATTAATGGAAGTATTCAAAAGCTCTAAGGGGGAAAATAAAGATTTTTTTTTATCATAAAGTAATATATTGCTTTTTTTTATGACGTTTTATAGTGTTGAAAATTTGAAAAGAAAAACACAATGTTCAGGAGGAATAAAATTTTAAAATTTGCTTTTATTTGTAGGATTTCAATTTTCATTTATTTTTTCACACGCGTTCTCTAGCATTCGAAGGAAGAAAGAAACTTGCAAATGCCAATGTCTTGCATGATTCAAACTGCTTTAACTTTTTCGTTTCTGAAAGTTTAACTTCTTGCAAAAGTGAATTAAATTAACTTGGTTTCAGACTTAGGGCCCTGCTCACATTGACGTAAAGCAGAAAAAAAAAGCAGAAACGTAAAACGGATTAAATGGTATTCCTATGGAAAGTACCCGGATTTTCGGTTTCTGCCTTCGTTTTCGGTCGCGTTTCCTGCTGATGTGGAGCAGAGCCCTTACGCTTCATTTGGTTTCTGTTACGTTTCGGTGTATCATATTTGTCTTTTAATTCAAATTTCGAACACATAGCATTAACACATTACTGCCGTTCTGTGTGTCATTTTATAAGTTAATAAACAAACATGTTTCCCAAGTAGCATCAACTCATCGGATTTTGCTCGGCCGATCAACAAACTCCTCGTAAACTGATCCTGTAACGGACGATGACATCGTTCCTATCAGTATCCGAGCACGGTTTTCGATGAGCTACTTTTCATCGGAAAGCGATATCCTTCCGATCAACTTTCCCGATGAAAATAAGATCAGCTATATTCCATCGGAAAACGATATCCTTCAGATCAAGTTTCCCGATGAAATTCCTCGGCACGGGACTGTTCTGCTCGTAAATTGCTCCAAATATCATTGTATTCTCATCGGATTTTGCTGCTCGGATTCTGATCGGCCGATGAGATATATTGGATCATCGGCCGATGAGAATTTCATCGGGTTTCGATGAATGGCCGATCATCGGTCGATGAGATAATGCTGCTAGGGTTCTTTCCCCATTGTTTGGAATAAGACAGAATAAAGCGAGTAACTTTCAAATATGGTGGAATGTTCTTTCTTTTTAGGAGAGAGAAAATGTTACTCTTAACAGAAAACACACTTTTCTGTACAGATAACGAAATCTACGCCTTTTTGTGAATATTTTTAGTTAGAAAAGCAAAATACTTGGTGTTGCTCGTTAATCTAAACTTAGGGATTTTAGGTTCCACATATGACTTCGTCTTGATTTCTGTAATTGGAAACGCTGTGGTGGGATAATGATTATCTTTATCGTATTTGTACAATACTAAAGGCGCAGACATGCATTATTAAAATGAAAATGTATCCCAAATATCTGTGTTACTTTATGTGCATATTTTAAGTTTATATTAAAAAAAAATTATTTGACCTAAAGTCTACTTGAAAACAGTTTCGATAACTAGTACAGAAATGCTCATGCAACGTTTATGTTACGCAGTGCAACTGTGTATTTTCACTTCACGCTATCATGATTACTCGGCAAAGGTTCACTTTCACAATCAAAGAGTGATTTTTAGCTGCGTAAAATCAAGATTAAATTTGCATTTCTTTATCATTCATCAATAAAAATATTACGAATTAAAGAACTGAAAAGATGTTGCTTGGTTTTCGAAATCTTTTTCTTTAATTAGTGTCTGGAAAAACTTCGTTTCGTTAAAAAATCATTTTTTGTGCACTTAGTGAAAAATTGCATCTGCAGCAAATGTTAAAAAAAGAGGAAAAAATTAAACTTCGAAAGAAGGAAAAAAAATGAATGAAAATTAATCTTCATAAGTAATTCTCCGTTTTTTAACTCATCTCCCCTTTTTGCATTTAGGCTTAGAGGAAAAAAAATAGCTTTTTTATTTTCTTTTTATTTTACTTCCTCTTATTTTAAGCATTGGAAAAAGAAAAAAAAAAGCTTTTAAGTCACACTAGAGCTTCGTAGGATTGGAGTTTACCATCACGTTGTGTTGTCTTTTGAAAATGAGAGAAAGAAAGGAGATTATTTCGTATGCTTTTACAAAGAATAGCTTTCTGTTGAAAAACTGGAATTTGTGAACTATGCAATTTTCTGTTTTTCTCAGTATAATAATTTTAATATTCGGCAGAAGCTTGCTTTTTTCTTTAATAATTAATTTTTAACTGTTTATTCAGTTTTTGTTGAAAATTGTTTAAAATTCAGTAACTGATTACAGACTACGAGCACTTTGTCTTAAGCAACATTAAAAGTGTATGGTTACGCATATTCTTAATTATATACTTCGGGCAGTGGTGAACGTTAGGCATACGTTCCCGGCACAGTTGGATAGTTATTGGGGATTAATTTTCTTATTAACTTTTGTATACAAATTTTAACGTTCTGCTTGTATTTTTTTCTTTTTCAGATTTTTAAAGGTCTGTAAGCATTTAAAATATGTAAAAATAAGTTGTATTAGGAGTTTTTAATAATTGGCTTTTTGGCAGTATTTAACATTGTGACCGCAGAGTTTTCCATTCTTTAAAAATTATTTTTTCGCATATGTGAGTATTAAAAGTGAGAAATATCGTTCTCCTGATTAACTAACAATATTAATGTTTCGATCATAAAAATGTATAGCTTGGACAATATATGTTGCTTTAATCAGAATCAGTTTATCACAGCTGTAAAGTGTAATGTTTATATTGTCATTATATCTTTAGTTATGTGTATAAGGGCGTTTAATAAATATTTTTTTTTTAGGTAGAACTTATACTCTGACTGTAATAGGGTTTTCTGAATCACTTTCAAAACGTGTGGTTAGAGTTCCGTGGAAAAAACCAAAAATATGATACCAGTTTTGATACAATACTGCGTTTACGTAGACGCCTTTCTTTTTTTTCGCAATAGCTTGCGTTAGATTCTATGTCTGTGAAAAAAGCTGAACTGTTAGAGCTTTACTTTATCCGCTTGTTAAAAATAAATTTTAAATATATAATAAAATATATGTACACATTAATTTTATACATTTTCTGTTTTGAATAATTTACTTTTGCTAACATTTTTTCAGAGCAATATATTAGTTATTTTTAACTGTATGACTATTAAAATTAATTTTTTATCCGCAGAATAAATGCAGAAAATCATGTTTAGCGCTTTATAAAAAGTGAAAACATTATTCGTTTCTTTTTTTTAATTATAAAACATTCGATCAAACAAAGTTATTAACGTAAAAAGATTTGAAACCAGTTGTATTCTATTAAAAATTTCATTGTCACGGATTTTCCCTTCCCCCTCATTAAAAAAATAATTGTTTATAGCAGGTAGCGTAGACCGATTATTGAATAAACACCCCCCAGTGACTGGATAGCTCCTAATTTGTTTGAAAATACCAGGTGTCTAATTGTTGTTCTTAGGTAAATTGGCAGTAGCCTCCTACCAAGGGCGGATACAAGGGAGGGGAGATGAGGGCGATCGCCCCTCACTTGATGACTCTTCCTCAGCAGTTTTTAGATTTTGAAGTTCGCAGAAGGCAATTTTAGTTGATCTTCGATGATATTAAGGGAAATTTTACGGAGATTCGGGGCTCTAATCTGGAAATTTTTCGAAATAGAAAACCAAAACATTTGTAATTAACAAGTGTTCACAAGGATGCATGGCTGAAAAAAAAAATGGCAAGTAAGAAAATAAAATCAACCGCCCCTCCCTTGGAACATTTCTGGATCCGCTCTTGCCTCCTTCATAAATTTCTCGAAAGAAAAAGATAAGAAAATAATGTGCTTGTCCACTAGATGGGATGTTCATTTACTTGGTTGGGGCACCTTCTTTTCATTCCTACCCTAAAAATATGTGAAACAGAGCTAAAAAAATCCTGACTTTTTTCTTTTTTTAATAAAAACATGTATCATTTAAAATAGTTTTACTGTAATCTGTCAAATTTTGTTTGTTAGCAATGCTGCACTATAAAAAATGTTTTTACAGTATAATATAGCTAAGTTTATAGTAACAAAGTGTAAAATCTAATTTTGCAGCAATAAACTAAAATTGCTAACTTTACACTAATAAACTGTAAAATTGCTGCTTTACTGTAATAAACTGTAAAACTGCTAAGTTTACAGTTTATAATGTGCATTTTACAGTTTTCAACTGGAACCTCTTTTGCCAGTATTATACTGTTGATTTTACAGTTTCATATAGCTAATTTTGCGGTAATAAACTGTAAAATTGTTGCTTTACGGTAATAAACGGTAGAATTTGCTAATTTACAGTTTGTTACTGTGCATTTTACAGTTTTAAACTGGAACTTCTGCTGCCAATACTATACTGTAAAAACAACAATTTGTTTTTTGCAGTGTATGAATTTTCGAACATGAGATTGCACTTAAGTGCTAATTCGCTGTCTCAGTCTATCCTATTCACTCCATAATTGCAGCATTATGCTTGGTTCAATAGCTTCTGAAGTGAAATGCTTAACTTCTATTTAAAACGAGTTTTACTAATTGATGTCATAATGTTGACGGCACAAGTATTTAGTTTTTTTCTTAAAACAAAGTAATTTTCTGCACTTATTTTCATGGAAATATATGTTCAGTTTCCATGAAGTATACGTGATAAACTCCACGTCCACAACGGCTGCTGTCGAGGAATTCGCGAAAGGCAGAGTGAGAAAGAGCTGAAAAGTTAACCGGAAACGAGTGACAGCAAGCGACGTCCAAGCGAAATAATTTTGTGACTACGTGCAAAATGCCATTTGAGACTAATTTCCAGTAGTAATTGAAGAGGGAGATAAATAAATCAATAAACAAATTGTGTTAGAAATAATATCATAAAAGTGCGGAATATTTCCTCATTATGTGCATAATTAGTTTCAGGAAGGAAGTAAAAACGCGAAACGTGTGTAATAGGGATCTATGGGCAAGTTATGTAATTTTACTATAATTGGCGGTTTTTAGTATAATTGGTTTTTTGGCAGTATTTACCATTGTGACCGCAAAATGTTCCATTTTTTAAAAATTATTATTTTGGCATTTATGAGTATTAAAAGTGAGAAATATCACTCGCCTGATCCACTAACAATATTAATATTTCGATCCTAAAAATGTATAGCTTGGACAATATATGTCGCTTTAATCAGAATCAGTTTATCTCAGCTGTAAAGTGTAATGTTTATACCTTCATTATATCTTTAGTTATGTGTATAAGGGCGTTTAATAAATATTTTCTGTAGGTAGAGCTTATACTCTGACCATGATAGGGTTTTCTGAATAACTTTTAAAACGTGCGGTTTACTTAGAGTTCCGTGGAGAAACCAAAAAATATGATACCAGTTTTAATACAGTACAAGCTGATAACGTATGGTCAAAATTTGCCAAAATACGATTTTTTACCAACTTTGGCAGCAAATTGCAAAAATGAATTTTTTTCAAGACCCGAAAAAGAGACCTTCATAAAATGATTTTTACTGGCTGAACCATAAGACTTATGGAGCTATAATTTGATATGGTCTCATACAAGTCTTTTATGTACTTCCAAAAAAAAAAATCATCAAAATCGGAGGGGGTCGAGTGGAGACGCCTCGTACACTTGACATGGAGTGACCCACCAGTAAATTTAAATGTAAGTTTTGAGTTTACCCTTAGATTTCAAATATTTTTTAAGGTAATTAATATTCATACACTTCATTACCTATCGTCATAAATCAAGAAATACAAGACAATTACATTAAAAAAGTATTTTTGACAAACAGTAATTAGTTTAAGAGTATGTAGCACCTCAAAAGTTTTAATCTATTTTTTAACATTTTAACAGTACACACAAACTTTAGAGCAAATTGTAAATATAATTAGTTTCCTTTTTTGTAGATTTTTTACTTTTATTTATATATATATATATATATATATATATATATACATATATATTTAACGGTAAGAAGCACAATTTCAGTATGGTAAGATTATTTCAATTGTACGATTTTAGTTAATTGAAATTTTATTATATATTTCATTTTCTTTCTTTTTCTAAAAGCATTAAATGGTTCTTTATAACAAGAAAAAAAATATTTTTGCTCCGTATGCAGAATAATAAATAATCGCTACTTGTTTTTTCAGAGATTTTATTAGCTGTGATTCATGAGGCGCTATCAGCATTATGGCTCATTTTTATAGAACATTAGGCAAAAAAGTTTAATTTTTCTTTCGAGGCATAACTCTTACTCATTTAATTCTAGATCAAAATCTCATAACTATTTTTGAAATCCGTCCAGAGAAACAAAGCTTTATTTACATCCAGTAACAATATTAGTGCCATTACGGAAGGGGACACTTTTGTCTAATCTGGTGTGTTCTAATTATAAAATACAATGATCTTCATTGTAGTTTCCGCGAACAAAATTATCTTGGGGAAGGGGAATCATTTAGAAAGATGCTGCTAACGGCCTTTTCTAGACAATGGGTCTTAATTGATTATTTGTTGGGGGAACATAAATTAGGGCCTCTTCTAATGAGAAAATTGTAATATTTTCGGAAGTTCCGAAAAATAATCTTTGATATTATCGTAATGATCATCTGCTGGATCCCATCTACTTCAAGAGCTTTCTGATTTTTAAGCTACCTTCGTAAATCAATATATTAAACTATTAACGTCTAGAAGAAGTGTATTATTAGGATCAGGGGCACCTTACTAATTTAATTATCAGTCACTACGCAGTTTTGAAAATAATGTTGTGTTTTCCTTTGCGAGGGATGTATCGATAAACCTTAAATGCATTTTGCTCTTCGCTAATGCAATTTTATGTATATAAAGTTGTTACAAGTTGGATCATCTAATGCTCTGAAAAGCTTGTTTGTTTTCGCTTACTTTTCTTAGTGCTGTGTTACACGTGATTAAATATGCATATGGCTTAAAGCAGTAGAATATTTGCTCGTAATACATTTTAAAACTTTCTTTTTTTTTTTGAAATTTTTGAAGAATAAAATCGCATATTATGAAATCTACTACATGTTTAGGTTTTGTTGCCGTTTTTAGTTTTAAATTTGAAACAAATACTGCAGCATGTAAAACGTCGCTGTTAAATATTTGAATAATTTTCTTTAAAAAAGGGGTAGATTTTTTTTAGTATATGTAAATTAGTTGTTTGCATTTGATAGGGTTGAAAACATTGCTTATGTCGATACGTTCCGATATTATTTAATTTATTAATGTTCATATTTATTATTTTTTTAATATTGATTTCACATTATTATGTGAACTGTTTTAAGCAAAATATTTGAAATACATATACACTTTTATTGAAATATATGTAAAATGTAAAAATCATACTTTTATGAAATATTAAATAATCAACTGAACTAATTTAAAAGAGTTTTATTCATTTTGCCATTAAAAAAATAAATAAAAAATAAATAATAAATATTTTTGCTTTTAAAATACCATTTTACTTTATTTATAGCTAAATTCTAGCTGGTCATTCTTATTGGTATTACTTTAAGAAAGCTTTCAAAAACAGCAATAGTGTATTAGTGGACTATAACATATCGCACATCCAGAATGAAAGGGGCACATCTCAAAATAGCTGTTTCGAGAAAAATCGATTTGAAAATTTAAACTTTTGAAAATCCTTGCCCTGGCTCTAATAAATTATTACAACTAGCCAAACTTTCATTGCTTGGTTGATTAAAGGTTCTTCTAGGTGACTATGATGTGCGTTTCCCGGCCAATTTTAAATAAATCAGCAATTCATGAGAAGTGCCCCTTTCATTCTCCATTTTCGTGGAGAATGTAAGGGGCACATCTCAAAATAGCTATTCTTATGCGCATCGGCATATACACCCTTTATTATTTTTTTTTGAAGTTCGTGTCGTGACTTATCCTGCGTATCGCTGTTTTATTTCAGAACGATATTAAATCAAATTTTATTTCCAAATGTGATTTGACCCTAGGTTACATAATACTATTCTTCTTGTTCTAAAAAGAGGAACCCTTCATAAATTACTTGTGCACAAATCATTTATACTTAATAACAAACAATTAAAACGGGTCAGTTTAAAACAAATAAAAATTATGGTTTTCTTAATCGATTTTAAAGAAGTACTAACCATAATTTGCATCAATGACACTCGGCGAACTCTGATTTTCAAAGATGTGCCCCTTTCAAACACAATTCTCCCTTCACAATCGGCAGAATCGACAGAATGATAGAGGCATAAGTTGCTTTTTAGCTGCGACTGTTAACTCTAGAAAAGAATGGGTCAGTTTCTCATGTAAGGTGTACTAAGGTATGCTTTTTAAAGATATTTCCAAAAAATGCATTTTTTGAGATGTGCCCCTTTCATTCTGGATATGCGATATGTAAAGCAGTAAGTAACCGCCTATAAGCTAGGGCTCAAGGCAGAAATATGCAATACATCACCAGCTAGTTTATTCCATCCATGGACTGCAGTTTCGTCCATATTATGCACTAGTCAGCATGAAATAGGAATAAAACGAGCTGGAGGTAAAAATCCTCTTATAGAGCAAAGAAAGTCAACAATAACCGGTAACTAATGTGAAATAAGAACACCAGCGAGCGACGGCTACGGTACAACTCGAAAAATTTAAGGTATTTGTTGGCTCTCTCTGCTCTATAAGAGGATTTTTGCCTCCAGCGCATTTAATTCCTATTCCATGCTGATGAGTTCATAATAAGTACGAAACTTCAGTCCATGGATGGAACAAACGAGTTAGTGGTGTATTGCATTTTACATATGTAATGCGCTTGACATGATGATGCAAAGATCCTAGCAGGTTTTTGTGGAAAGGTACTTACTTAGATTTCAAAGTAATTATCAAGATAAATATACTTAATTTTACTATTTTTCATGCGATGCAATTTATATTACTTAAATTATTTCATTTTAAAGGAATTTCTATGGAAACTGCTTATGGAGAAAACGGTCATGGGAGATTGCATTCCCTGTTATCTTTGTTTTTAATAGACTTAAAGAAAACTGCTTATTTTGTTTTGAAACGTGTAATAAAAATTTCAAAGATTAAATACCATTGGGTTACATTAATTCCTAATTAAGTTTTATTTATCCTACAGGTGTATTTTTAACCAATACAACTTTTTACCAAGTGCTTGAACATTGTTACGAAAGTGCCTTTATATTCATTAATTCATTAAAGTCATTTTATGTCAATGGCTCTTAGTTTATGTAAATTAGCATTTTTAGCGTTACCAACACTTTAATGTATCAAGCTTATGTTAAGAAATAAATCAACTTAGTTTTCTTTTTTTTTAAAGCGGCAATTGTGCTTTAATTAAAATATGCATAATATTGACTTCAATACTATAGAAGAAAATATTCACATGATGTTCAGTAATTTCACTTCTATCTAGCACTTTTTATTTTCTACTTTTTTAAATTCCGCTTAAGGCGGAAAAAAATTCTAAACAATTTTTTGAAAAATATTTCATTGTCTGCCAAAAACTCAATATCCTTGAACAATTATTACACTCATTTTTTGTTAAATATTTATACATTGCACGATACAAGCTTTTAAGACTGAAAGTCAGTCAATATCTAGATTTTTATTAGAATAAGATAATTATAGCTTTAATTAAGGGTATGCAATTTTTTTCCACTGAAAATATTTATATCTATGGGGAAAAAATGACAAAATTAAAAATTGGAATTAAAACACTATAAGTATAAAAATATCGAAAAACAAGTTTATTAATGAAACGAAAATATTAGTACACAACAGTTCTCCCTTTTTTAGATTTACCTATACAGTTTTATCTTTAGCAGATATTAATAAAAAGAAATCCTTTAAAGGAATGAAATTTTATTTACTTAATGCTTATTTTTATGCAATTAGTAAACTATACATAATATTTTCAAACCAGCTTAATGCAAAAACAATGCTTCAACTTCGACACGAAATCTGCTTTCGCAGTTCATAAGAGTTTAATTAATTTCAGGCGCATTCATCTACCCTCGAGTCTACAGCTAGACATAGTAATTAGAGTCAGAGAGGAAAGCGCCTTGTAGATCCATCACATGCATCTCCTCAGACTTAAAGATGTCAATTCGCATTTGACGCAATTCGGTCATGATTTTGCGAGGAAATCTTGCTGCAGCTGCAAGATGCGCAACGGTGTACAATGTTAATTAAATATTGATTGTAATTAATGCGGAACAGGATGAGAAACTGCATATATGCGTGGTAAGCAAAATATACTTGCACCCTTCAGAATGTACGATTAACGTTTTAATCTCTTCTGCTGTGCCCTATTCGTAAGGTGTACTCGTGTGTTACTACTAGTATAAATAATGCCGATTGAAACTTTTTGATACATTTTTACTTAATATTATTATTTCAAGCTTTTGGAGAAAAATTGTTTCGTGTGGATCAGTCATTTAATATTTTATTGTATATAAGTAGCGATATCTACTTTAGTAAAATACCTTTATAAAGTCTATCTATATAACGAAATTATCTATAAACCACGCAATAAAAACGAAATAAATAACAAGTTTTGTAGGTTAAAGAAAAAAAAAAACTCTCTTTCACCTCAGGTTGATGGTCACTTTCAACATGTCAAGTTTTCTTTTTCATTTTTTTCTACCAATTTTAATAAAAAGTATGTGTCTTTTGAACCTCAGATTGGGAATCGTTATGTCGGGGCTATTATTGCATCGCCCCTCCTACAGGCAATTGATCTAATTACCGATGCATCTTCATCCAAATCCTTAGCAAATTTCGGTAGCAAAAAGTTGAGATTGACGTCACCGTGAAATACGTTGCGTAAGAAAAGGAATGAGTGACATTGGAGATATTGGAGTGCTGGTTTCTGATTGCTATTGTTTTTCCGGAGACCGCTATCGTCGTGCAAATGTAGGTGCCTATTCGGGTTTTTGGGTTTTGCCCGCTTTACGTGGAGATGCGCACAAAACTGAATCGCTCTTCAACATCTTCGCTGTATTCCGACTCGCCTTTTTTTATCCAGCGTGAGGGCAGCTATTATTTTCCCACTATTTAATATGGGGTTGTTTAAAATCCACGCTAGCACCAGAATGAGTTTCATAGTAGACTGCCGGTTGTCACATAGGTTAGGCTATTTCTGTTACCGCCCTGTAGTTGGCTGACCAGTACGGGTATTTTAACATGATATCAACCGACTGTCGTCTTTTTTGAAGTGCAGCCATTGCCTGAAAAAGGCAATTTCTGAAAAAGGATATGTCCTTGATCTTTCAGCGGTACAGCTTTGCTGGAAAGAGCTATGCTTTAAAATTCGTAAAAACCTTCGAAGCAAAGATGGACAATTTTCTATCAATTCAGTTTTTAGTTTTTGAAATTTTGTGAAAAGGAAGAAGAAATGACTTTCTCACATTAAAAAGACGATTCACCGGCCACATAGTGTTTTTTTTTTTTTTTTTTAGTGTTACTTTGGTTTCTTCATTGTAGTAAAATCTGAGTCATTTACAAAACTCCTGTTTGAGTTTTCCCTTTAGTAATATTTTGTTCGAATATATATCAATGTTATTCTAAATCTTCATAGCGTTTGCTCCTCTTTTTGATGCAAGAGACCCCCTGTGCAAGATGCTAAATTATAATTTCCAGAACCTTAAAGTATGACAATGTTCCTCAAGGCCTTGACATCATGATGGATTCCATTAATTTTATTTTTCATCTGAATTTTTTTTAAAACTTGTTCATGTTCTTTTTAATTTTTAAATTTTTACAATTTCATCGTAACACAATGCAATGAAATTTAAATACCTTACCACGATACGACAAATATTACTAAATAAATGTGTGATTAAATTGATTTCTCACATTTAAAAACTTGCTGAATTTAAAAATAAATACTTCAAATAAAAGTTAAAAAATAGTACTTAATGACTACATATTTAAACAGCACAAAACATATTCAAATGCGTATGAGCATGGCATAGTAAAGCACGTTTTTTTCTTTACTTTTTTTTCAGTTACACAGCTTACCGTTCCTCTTTAAGTGGTGTTAGCTAAACGTTTCTTCCAAATGACCTGCACTCTTAAGATTCGCAAGAAGAGTTGTTACCATCGTCCGGATGTGATCTTTGGGCCATTTGCACTGATTGGATTCTCTGATTGGCTAGGCTGATGGCTATTTCGTGATCTCGTTCCTTTTGGATCCCCTTTTTGAGATCCCCTCCCTTTTTACACCCTCTCTCAAACTGAGCAATCTCACCACTGATGCGAGTAATGAATCTTCATTTTTACGCCAGCAATGAGGCAGAAAAATTTCCTAGTCATTTTATCTGTGGTTGAACCAAGGTATTTAAGAATCGACGTTTTTGTCTTTCGGATTTAGCATTTTATTTATGGCTTTGGGGTTTTATTGTAAGCATTCAAGTCTCGGCGACATTGATTTTTCTCCTTAAATTGAAAAGCATTTGAGCTTCTGGAATCGATTTTACCTGGAAAGGCAACTGTGCTCCATGTTATTTAGATAAATGTTTGTAATTGATGCGCATTATTTAATGAACAATATATTTGCACCATGTTCGAAGCGGTTAGTATTTTTTTGGTTTTCTTCTCCTCATATTGTGTAAAATGTAAAAAAAAAGCTGTGCATTATTATAGATTTAATGGTCATCTCCAAAATATTTATTAAAAGTCAAAAGTGTATATTTGTATTTTTGTAAATTTGAAGGAAAGTTGTAATTGGAAGCTGAGAAGTTTAACCCGTTACCGCCCAGTGATATACGAGTATTTATAGATCGCCTCTTTTCACTCCTCACTAAAAACTATACCTTTTTATCATTTCTTATTCTTATTGACTGGTTGCATATTGAACCAATTTCCAATAGGAAACCAGTCAAAAAGAAAGAGAAATAATGAAAAGGTATAGCTTTCAGTGAGGAGTCTGAAAAGAGGTGATCTATCAATGAAACTGTCCATATCAGGTAGTATATTCCGTGACTAGAGAATTTCGAGTATTACAGCTAACTGGTTTTGCACTTCTTAAAGTTAATCTGTCAAATGATTTTAAGTATAATGCTAAGTATTTTTTGAGTTTTTATAATCTGAGAAATTATGTATTTGATCATTTCAGAAAAAAACAAGATTAAGAGATGAAAACGTGATCCACTACATTGGTTGCAACGTAGAAGAAATGTAGCAACCACAAACTAAACAACAATCAACACCATAAAAATCAATAGAGGAAAAATCATAATTCAACAACCGCTTGCCAAAGAAAATAACAAAAAATGGAATATATATCATATTAATTTTACATATTACTACATGAAGTTATTGTACTTTCGTATGACAAAACGATATGATAATCAGGTCTAGTGGAGGACAGGGAAGAGTGTGAAAAGCGAAAAAACCGTGAAGCAAACAAACGTAAATTAAAGTAGAAAATTAATAGCGAACAATGCTCCATAATTAAGAAATTATTTTTATTTTTACTAGGTTAAGTTTTGCGAGCATATTACTCTGGGTGGTACTTTAACATCTTAAAAAAATTCAGACAACTTTTTCTTTACAAGAGTATTCTCCGTTTTAAGTAGACAATTACAAAGTCAGTCATAAAAACACGAGTGTTTATTTATCTTGAAAGATATTAATTGGAAAATAAAAGAACTAGATAGTTACAAACCAATTTAACGGCTCTTAAAAAATACTTTACAATCTGGCGTATCGCAAATTTTATATTACTTATTTCAATCTTAAAAAGTTTTCATTTTAAAGGTTTATGATATCTAACCATATTTCTTACGAATACTTACTCTAAATAAAACTTTTTAGTTGATACATTCATATCCTTTAAAGATTCCAGAAAGAAATTCGATGCGAAACGGTATGTTCAGCTATAGAGTTTTATTTCAATAGAGCTAATTTAGATATTTACAGAAACATTTTGTACGGATAATGGAATATAAAATAATTGGCACACTGTAAAAAAAGATGTTGCTTTTACAGCATATTGCAGCTAATTTTATACTAACAAACTGTACAAATTGGTTATTTTATGGTAATAAACCGTAAATTGCTAATTTTACAGTTTTGAACTGTAAATATCTGTTGCCAGTATTATACTGTTGTTTTTACTGTATAATACCGCAAATTTTGTGGTGATAAACTACATAATTGCTACTTTACAATAATAAACTTTAAAATTGCGAATTTTACAGTTTATTACTGTGCATTTTACATTTTTAAATTAGAAACACCTCTTCCAGTAAGATATTGCAAAAACAACAGTTTTTGCAGTGCAGTTATGTATCGTTACTTTGATGTTTTTTTTTTCTTTTGAGAGGGTATAAAGAGGTATGAAAGAGTAAAATGTGTATGAGTGAATATCAGGAAAAGTGCCAATTTGACCGTGGAAATTTTCAATTTTTAAAGATACTCAGAAAAAAAATAATAGGGTATGTTAAATACATATTAGTACCATTTTTTAAAAATATTAGGGGCACGGTCAATGTGAACATTTACCCCTTTTTAGGGGCGAGGGTGTCTTTGAGCGTTACTGGCATGATGAGAATGCTACCGATCTGACAAATATTATAGCTTTTACACTTAGTGTACAAAATTAAACACATTCACTCACTACCTTTTATGTAAAACAAGAAAAATATTATTACCTAGAATATAATAATACTTACACAGCCTGAACGCGTTTTTGTCTCATAAATAAGATTAGAGACTAATTAAAAATTAGTTAAAGTTTAAATTACTGCGACAAAGTTTCTTTCAACCAGATAAATAGGTTAATAGTAAAAAAAAAAAAAATAGAATAAAACTCTTCACACAATCTTAAAAAACGAAATTAATTCATGACAGAGTTTGCGGCGGGGGGGGGGGGGATTTGTACTAAACTGTTCGTAAGTTTTCCATTTAAAAACAAAATTATATTTTTGGGCGCAGTAGTTACGAACGAAGGTCTGAATATTGATGTAAGAGAAAAGAGGGTGAAAAATGACAGTAATTTTGTTTGAAAACTCAAATTTTGCGAACAAATTAATGTTTTTGAAGCATTTAAAAAAACAATAAATATACTGCTTCCAATAATGGAGAATTTGGCGAAGCAATTGAAATTATCTTTGTTCTTTAAAACTTAACTCATAACATGAAGAAAGAATTGCGGAAAAACATCTGTAACGCACGTATCAGTTTCGTAACAAATATGTTCTACTTTGGCGCTGCCGACATGACAAATTTCCACCAGTATGATAGCTGAACATCCCTAATTAAAGATTCGAAACTAAAAACGCATCATTATGCCCATGAAGGTAGATTTATTTTCCATTATGCAAAAATAGATTGAAAAATTAATTTATTTTGTGTCTTAATTTCCATTGCCGACATGTCACTTCATTTGGTCGAAACAGAAAAGCCAAGATTGAAAAAATTTTACCTGTAATTCAATGCAGCCGAAGTGAGAATTTTCTATCGAAAATGAAGCATCACATGTTAGAGCTTTACACAGAGTAATTTTCAGGCGCCAAAAATGTTTTATCTAGATATTATCATTCCAGAAGTTGGCTCACTCGTCATGTTATGAAAACTTGTGACGAGCAGAAATTACTTTTTTTTTATCAATCTAAATTCATTTTATCTAAAACACAAGAGTTAATCGTCATAATGAACATAAAACACGTTATTTCCTTTAGTATTTGTTTCTGCTGCGATGTTTTATCATCCACAGGATTTTTTTGAACTTTGCGATTCGAATGTATGACGCGCTGCCGACATGACATTGAAGCAATAAAAAGAGTTCTAGTGTCACAACTTAAAGTAAAACCTGAAAATTTTGTCATGGATTGTATGTACGACGCAGTTTACTGCATAAAAAAAGAAAAAAAAAATGGTTTTTATTTGAAAGTGCTTGAGAAATTCATTTGTGACTTAAATTAGCACTTTTCCTGATATTCACCCGTATGAAGTTCAATTACTTTAACAAACAACTATAAAAAAAAGTAAGTAGACCTAAGGATGAAGTAGTCGTTCATATATTTCCAACTTATGTAATTTAAGCATCTAAAAAATTCATCAAAGACATCACGTAAAAGTAAACGGTTTTCTTCCAGTCATGCACTGAAAAACACTTTTGATCTAGAATCACGTTTCTGATGGGTATCTCTTAACAGCAAAAAATTACCGATTGGGATATGAAATCCTGTCGTTGAAATCATCCATAAAACTTCTTCTAAATATAGAACGTTAAAAGATCATTTTATCCCTATGGCTGAATGAACTGAGTATTTTCTTCTCTGCAAGCTCAAAACAATTGAAGTAAAACATTTTTGCTTCTTGTTTGATTAAAAATCAATAACCTTGTTTCAAGAAAAACCAACCCTCGAAGTTGGGGCAGTTACGGGGAGAACTCCTACAAATTTAGCAATCCGTACTTAAAGTAAACATTAAGCTACTGCAGAGACTCGTTTTCATTAGTGCTGTGTGGAAAAGTACATCTGTGCTGATATACTTTTAACGCAATAGTGGATCTTTATGTTTTTAACTTGTTTAATTCATTTGCACATGTTGGCAATTTTTACTTGTAAAGTGGAACTTTATTACGATAGTTTTAAAGTGCGGCTTTTAATTTTCCTTTTATTTTAATATAAGAAACCATTATGTATTATAATGCAAAGTTTAAACTTAAAGGAAAAGGAAAACTTTAAAATTGAGATTTGAAAGTATTGCAAGAAAGATTACAGAGTGATTTACCGAGTTACGCTTACAACAGGTATAAATAATATCTGATGCGTAAAAGGTAAAATCCACCTGTTTAAATATCCGGTTTTAAGTGCAAATATATGCCTATATATGTCATAATAGTGCGTTAAGAAAATTGCAGGAACATATACTCAGAATTTTTTGATTACTGCTAACTGATTTGCTAACTGTAGTTGCGAAGCAAATCTTCGTTACAGCTCTTCTGCGGGTATTTTTAAGTAGAAAATATTTGCATACATATAAATGGCAACGGTTGTGAAACATAAAATATCATCGACATGTTTTTCTTTTCTTTTTTTCGTGCACACATTTGAATAATTGATATTTTTGCATTTTTTAAAAATGCAATAGCAAAAAAAAAAAAAACAGCTATTCCTCATAAAACTTTTACTAAGACATTAATTCAAACGTATTGTTGAAATTGTACAAGAAACACTGAACACTTTTATATTCTTTCTTAGCCAATGCATTTTAATTTTATTTCTACAAAATCAAAGATAAAAATATCACAAAACCATTATACCGTAAAACCTTTTAAAATTGCTAAAGTAGTTTTTAAAAGAACGTACTTGAAATTTTCCATTAGCTTTTCTGATTAAAAATTTTATTTTCTCAACATATCATTGTGGATAGCGACAATTTTATTAAAAGCTGGAAAACATATTCATTCAACCGTTGCGAATTTCTTAGTACTAATAATTTAACTACCGAAACAAACAAAATAAGAAAAAAACACATAGCACGCGAATGTTTCCTTCAGCCAAAAAACTTTTAATAACTCATATTGATCGAGTAAACAAAAAAGAAACATAGGCCCTAAAAACAGTTTCATTTTACCAGCAGTTTATTTTAGATTAATGTCTAATACGAATCTTGTATAAAGTCACAAGTGAAGAAACATTGGTGTAAAGTCAGTTCGACGCATCATTCATTTCGGTTTTTTGGTAACTCCTTTCCGATACAATGACAATGTGACCCAAAATGCCAGATTGTGTATAAAGTGGCCTTGCTTGGAGTGTTTTATCCACTTGCGAATGCATAAACGAAAATGAAACAGAACCTGTTTTAAAAAATTTTAAGAAAGAAAATGAGTCAAAATTAAGAAAAAAAGTAAATCCCCCCATGTTTCCTACTTTGCTTCCCGGGCGAAAAAATAAATAAAAATGGAAAACACCCCCATTGTTAGTACTGTGTACTGGATTGTACTTAGTTCTTAACTTAAAGGAGCTTAAGATTAATAGATCTGTTTAGATGAATCGCCGTTTTTATTTATCAGTCGTAATGTATCTATAGCTCATAAACGAGGTTAAGAAAACTTCTAAAGATCGGAAATGGACAGCTAGGAAATGGGGCGACTGAAGAAAAGGAACTAATAAGAAGAAAAAGACAGGGCGACTTAGAGGTATCTATATCTGAGAAATGAGTTCTTCCTCTGCAGAAAACTGAAGCAGAACCATTGATAAACATCTGCAGCTTTCTTGTCACTTTCTGACAAACGGCAATAGACCTTCACCTCGACACTGTCTGGATAAACCAAAATCCGAGAGACTAATTTATTTCACTGTGACAGTTTTTCGCCCTTTCTTTTTTTCCCCATCTGCCTAGAAAGTCAGGAAATGTGTCGTATTACGCGAAAGATGACGACAGACTGGGCAATAGAAAACTAGCTTCTTTTTTCGTGTTTCTGCCACTAACAATGAAAGGGAGGTTGTTGTCCCTCGAGCAATGGGGTCTAGTCTTATTTACTCCTTGGAGTCCTGTTATTACTGAATGTCTTCCGGATGCAACTTTGTCTAGTTTCGTTTGACTGCTGAAGGAATGTTGGCGGTAGTTACTACTGAATCAATATGCCGGTAGGTTCTCATAAAGTGTTATGCGACAGATATTTAGAAAACAAATAAATTTATTATGTTTACATAAATAAGTAGTGGAAAAGACGTGCATAAGTTCAAGCAAAAGGAATTATAAATGATATTTGCCAGTGTATAAACAATTGACTGTGTACTGTATTCGACAAAAGTTACTTCAAATAATGTGTGTTAGAACTAAGTTTAAAACTTAAGAACAACTGGTGGAGCAAATCTAAAAATATCATAACACTTTTTATTCTTGCCATCAAAATATTTGAACTCCTAAATACTGTTTATGTAACAATTAGCATACAATGGCATACATTTATTTACACAAATCGTCCTATTGTCACAAACAAAAAAGAACCTACGTCATGTAGTAATTAGAATTATTAATTGTCATCATGTTCCCCCAAGTCCTGACTTTTTTATTGTTGCATAGCGATTCACGGGAACCATTGTTCAATACATGATGAGTATATAGCGATTTACTGCTTTATTTGATGATCGGTGCTTCCCGTTTTCAAAATCCCGTTACAAAATTCAGTTTTCCTAGGTGATTTGACATGGATTAACCCAGATCGAAATTAATGAAACAATTTCTTTTGCCAAGCAGAGTTAAATGAATTAGTTTAGAACAATTTTTGAAACATTTCTACTATTTTAAATTAAATGCTTCATTTATTTTTTAAATTGTTATTTATTTTCAATATTAGTTTTGAGTTTTGTAAAAAAGGGATTTTTTCTGATTTTTACTATTGCTTTTATTTCTTATTGTATTGCATTTCTTTTTAAATATTATATATATATATATATATATATATATATATATATATATATATATATATATATATATACTGCAAAAAATAAGCTGTTGTTTTTAACCGACGAAAAAACGGAGGAGGTTCTCTATTCGACCGGTATATTTTATTTATTTATTTTTTTTATGTATGACCACGCATAACTTTTTACTGAATAGACCGATTTAGGTAATTTTTTTTTGTTGGAAAGGGTACACTTCCCTGGTGGTCCCATGGTCCCCTGATGCGGGGTTTGAGAACGGAACCCTGAAGAAATTGAGGGAAATCTTCAGAATTCCGTTCATGCGCACCCTCTTTGCGCATGAATTGAATTTCAAATTTCACGCGCACACACTTGCGATTTGATGTCCATTAGGTCACAGTAGCTCGCCGATAGAGTGGCCTAGCGGTAAGACGCTGGGCTCTCATTCGCAAGAGCTTAAGTTCGATGCTCGACGGAGTCGGTGGATTTTCAAGCAGCAGAAAAAAAATGCACTGTCTACGTCGAACGATTATGCAGCATGCAAATCGCAGTTTTACTGATAGAACATATTTAGTCCTGAGTACCCCAATTTTTTTAAAAATATATTTTCAGGCTCCCATCACATAAACTTTTAAATTTTAAAATTAGTGATGCACTAATGAATCGGCGGTAAATGGTTACTTTGTGGATTAACCTGTAGGCCAGTTTTAGCATCATAATCGGGTAAAAAACTAGTAATTTAAAAATGTTTTAATTAAATCAGCATAGAAATAAATCCTAAAAAGAAAAAAAAATGTTGTTAGTGGCAATCGCTTAAAATTTTAGACGCTTTAATAAAGTGAGATGAAGCGTCACGATGGCAACATGACACTATTCCGGGTATACATTTACACTGAAAAGAATGAAATAAAAATAAAATTTTATAAAAAAAAGTAAAACCGACTTCAAAAACGCAGCTGAAAATAGCTCTAAAAAGTAAAAAATAAATTTATTCTTTGAACACCATCGATACTACTTTTAAACATGAGTTTTGAAGTCGGTGCCGAAACAGTTAATTAAATCATTCGTGCCCATTCTTCAGTTACATGTTTCATAATAAAAACAGCCATAAATATTTCATAATCAATTCCAAGTGTTGTTTGAGAGGAAAAATCAATCAAATGGTACAATCAATGGGTACGATTGATTTTATTAACTGTTTCGGCACCGACTTCAAAACTCATGTTTAAAAGTAGTATCGATGGTGTTCAAAGAATAAATTTATTTTTTACTTTTTAGAGCTATTTTCAGCTGCGTTTTTGAAGTCGGTTTTACTTTTTTTATAAAATTTTATTTTTTACAGTATAATACTTGCAACCGAGGTTCCAATTTAAAACTGTAAAATGCACCGTAATTAACTGCAAAAGTAGCAATTTTACAGTTTATTACTGTAAAATTAGCAATTTTGCAGTTTAGTACTGTAAAATTAGAAAGTTTAGTTTATTACTATAAAAGTAACAATTTTTAAAGTTTATTACTATAAAATTATCTGTATTATACTGTAAAAACAACATTCGTTTTTTACACGGTATATAAATTATCAACTTATCAAACTTGGCACAGTGTGGTCTGATCAATGTATTAGATATATGGAAGTATTCCATCGCTGAAGAACGCCCAAAATACGTCCATCTCCGGTAAATTCTAAACTCGAGCCTTAAGGCGTGCAACTTATTATCTAAGGTGGAACTTAATGAATGCGAAATAGCTGAAGACGTCAGGGGTTTGGATTTCTTTTGTCTCTCGGGCTTCGCGAAGTTAATATGTCGCGCGATAATAGAACGGAGCTTTTTCATTTTTCTCCGAAGTGATTATGCGGAAAGCATCTTTAATGAAGGCCAAATATTTAAGAGCGCGTTTGATTGCAGAAGGTGAAGGTAAAGCTCTGAGGGGAATAATTTTATACCTCTGACGTTATAATAAAGATGGGAAAGCCTGTTAACCTGCTAACGTCAGACTATGATTCCCTAAATATTTGGCCCGGCTTGGAGCATATTTTAATTGTTCTTAATGAAGTGCTTCCATACTTCATAAATTAAATCATACAGAGAAAAGTTACATTATCTAAGGCCATTGTTTTAACAACATTTCTTTTTTTAAAAAAGCAATGAAAACTGCAAATTAGTTTTATTGCTTTCAATTTGTTCTGATTAAGGCTTACATTATTGTTACAAACGTTTTCCATATAGGCTCAGAGAGTTCAAACTTTTTTTAAAGTATTTTTAATCAGTATAATATGATTTATAGCACGATGAGTAAGGTATAACAGCTCATATACTACATGAAAAGTTTGATTACATTTCTAAATTGTGAGCGTAAATTGTTTTAACTGAATGTTCCGGAGCTTTTGATAAAAAATCCTTTGAGCACCAGCTAAACTAGTTGGACAATACACCCTTCTTTTCTTTTTTTTTTTTTTTGTTTTTGCTTTATTTATATTGCAGAAAAATTAATATAGCAACTGACATCGATTCACGTCTTTTGCACATTATTTTGAGTAACATTTTTTCTTTCATTATAAAAGATAATTTGAAAAGTAGACTTCTACTGCCAATTGTCGGCTGAGCATTTAAAATGAATATTTTCTTAAAATGGGACTGAGAGAGACAGTCGAAAATTAAAAATTATTTAATTACTAGTTTCGAGACCGTAGTTATAAAAATAGTCATCTTGGAAATTAAAAGTTATGTAAGATTAAGATACTATTAACTAAATTTGAAACTTTTTAAGAACGTTTAGTAATTCATTGAAAGTACATAAAAATGGATAAAATATTTTATCACTTAAAAATAAATTAATAATTGATTATTTCTTGCTGCCACGCAATGTCTGAAAGTAGTAGGATTATTCTCTTTTCTCTTGTATTTATTTTTAACTAAACTTTATTTTCGGTTTCAGTTAAAAATGGCCTTTTTTTTAATTTTGTGTACTTATTTCAGAAATGAGAGTAAAAAGAAAAAGTAAATTTCAATATGAACGTATTACCGTACTGGAAAAAAATATTTACTGTGGCAAATATAATATCACGCACTATGTATCATTCTGTTGATTTTTTTTTTTCGAATGCAGACAATTTTTAATGAATTGCGAAAACAGTGTCTAGTTAAAATATGTTTCAACGCGAATATTCTGAGAAAAACATGCTAAATAATTTCTGTATGCAATACTTCTGATAAATCTATTTATTATGAACGTGCAAGACACTTACATTTCATGTTTGAAATAGAAATACATAAAAACAATAAAAGTAAAATATTTGGAATATAACTTTAAACTATTTTGAGCATCGTATTTTAAACACATTTTTAAGTAACGCATTCAATCCAACATTATAGTTTGCAATATATTCAAAAATAAAAAGAAAAAAAAAAACACTATCTTTAACTCAGTATTATTATTATTATTATTATTATTATTATTTTTTTTTGCTTTCAGGTTTTTCACAGGTCAGCATTTATTATTATTATTTTTTTAATGTAAAGTACAAAAGTTCCCTCCAAATATCTTGATCGTTAAAAAAAAAGAACAAAAAAACATTAATTTATTATTAATTTTATTATTATTATCTTCACTATTTGTAATTTTACTTTTACTAAGCAACTTAGCTTAGTATACGCAAACAAATGCAAATTTTAGCAGTGAACACCGGTAATTAAAACTTCAGGTTTTGAAAAGAAAATCTTTAGCAACAACTATATGTATGATTAGTTTCTGTGAAAAGTAAAAACCTAGTAAATATTGACATTTGCTACAGAATGTCAACATTTACACGGCAAAAACAACGACAGAAAACGTATTATTTCTGAAGGATCGGCAGTCAATGATATTAAATATTTTCGGTGATTCACAGATTCAGGGGTTTTCTAAACTTCCTGGAAATTACAGTTTTTTAACATGGTTTTTAATATCCGAAAAAGTACGCCCCTTTTAATAGCGTTATTTAAAATATGTACCGCGTTTTATTAATTCCTACGGTGATATCAGAAAGACAGACATTTGTTCCACAAAAGAAAGCTATAAATTCGTATGGTTTGTTATACTGAATATCTTTAGTTTAATTATTATCTAGAATAAAAATGTCAGAACGTAACACTGTAGAATAAAAGGAACCTATTTTACTTCCACATATTTAAACAAGCGATCATACGTTTAAAGTTAATGTTTATGCATTGCTTGTTTGTATACTTAGCGATAATATACGCATTCTTTAATTTTTCCTGCAATTAGTTTCCATGTTTTAAGTAATTACAAGAAAGTCCTCATTAGGCTTAATGAGTTCGTTTATACATTATTATGTTTCTTAATGTGCACAAGTTAAATTGCTGAGAAAAGGGTTGATAATCTTAGTTATTTTTTTCTTTGAAGCTCGAGTATGCATTAAAAAAGAAAATTTTGTTTTAAATACTTTAATAAGGTTTTTATTTTATATTAAGGTAATTTATAAATAAAGTGTTAAAATCACATAATTTTATGATGTCCTGAAAAATTACTATTGCTTTTACTTACTAAAAAAAAGCTGAATGGGTAAATTTTTAATGTACAAAAGTAGTTTTATATTATAGTTTGTTTACACCACTTAGATTTAAATTTGTTTTGAAACACTAAAATACAAGCAAAAGGCCACTTGTTTACGTTAAAGAGCGTTTTAGTATTAAAAAATTATGGTAAACGAATATTAGTCATTGTATTAAAATTTCATGATCTTCACGTTTTCTGCTTCATTATAGATGATTAAAAATATTATAAAATAATTACTCTTATTGCAAATGGATTATATCATGAGTCGTTGCAAAATATCTCAAAGAGAATTCAGCCAAAAATCTATTTTTTTAACCTCTGACTACAAACAGCAGCATAATTTCATATTTGATAATAATATAAGGTAAAATAAATGCCTGTATCAAATAAATAAGATCTCTACTTTGTTTTTGAGTTATCACTGCTCAAAAAAAATATGTATACATATTTTTAAAAATTGACTTTTTCGTTTTGGAAGCTATTTTAGATTGTAGTATAAATAAGAAAAAAATTAGTAACTAGACAAATATTGCGAAGATTACCAACGTCTTGACATTGTTTAAATACGCTGAGTGTAACATAAAAATGGATATTTGCTTTTTTTTTTGCGTGTTAAAAAGTATACATACGTTTCAATATGATTTTTATGCTTATCTTTTTTTAATAATTAATCCAGTAACAGAAATAGGTCACTTCATTAATTGATGAAAAAAATTAGAAAATATGTTACATATATAAAGAATGAATCTGAATGCAAGGAGACGGTCTGAAAGCATTTATTTATTTAAAAAATATATATATTTACGATGTCCTTGAATTCGTCTTTCTGTTGTACCTTCAGTTGTTTTTTTGTTTTTGTTTTTTTTTTTTTTTTTTCAATGATAGACAACTCTGAAACACCATGGAACCTTTTTTTAACTAATTCCACACCAATTTTAAATTACAAAAATCATTACGATTATCTTTAAAAATACCGTCGTCACCTCTCTTGTCATTGCGCTATAGATGATATTTACGTTCCACTAAAACAAATAAGAAAATAGCAAAATAAAATTAAAATTTCAAATGATAAGATTTACTTATAAAACAAAATGTGTTCTTTCGTGGAATCGATTTCTGACATCATCAAACCAAACGGAAGCCGGTAACGTTTAAGAATGATTGTAAAATGTTTTCTCTCTTTCCCGCCAGTTCTACTACCCCGTTATATTTTCTCCAGGTCATGAGTCATCAAACGTTGAGTTGTGTACCTTTCTAATTTACAAAGAAAAAAATAATAAGATCATTTCCTTAAGATAATGCAGTAATTTCTAATAAAAAATAGATTTAATTGAACGGTTCTACCTTTTTGAAAATATTTTCTGCTCTATGTGGCCCGTTCATTCTACAGTCAGCAATAACTGTAGGAGGTTGAAGAAACTCTCCTACTTGTACCTCTTGAGTAAACCGCATTCTGTTTCCAGTTAGAGCATGGGTGTTGCCTATAGTTATTTTACAGCTTCTGACCAGAAAACCTGAGGATAGTGTAATAATTAACAAAAATAATAATAACTAATAAATAAGCGCATAGTGCCCAGTAGGGTGGAGCGAAAAAAATGAATTTTTGATTTTCGTAAACGGGTACCTTTCATTTACTGTGAATGAGGATAAGTAACAATTCTGTAAAATATTTCACTTTTGCGACGTCATCTTTAGTCTGCGCATTTGGCCTAAAGATTTGAAATTTTTGATTTTTTTTGGATTTTTTAATTTTTTTAAAAAACTATTGCAAATGATAAAACTAGTGACGGGTGGTTATTAAATGGAAGAAAAAGGTTTGAAATATACAAAGAATTTTTTAAAACCATTTTAGATTATTATTTCAGTTCGTGCATTGCGCTCAAAGTTCATCAAATTTCCCAAAATTTCTGATATTGTCGACATTTTTTCTCAGTATTTCCTCTCAATATTCACTTGAAGTGTCTTCAAACTTGTTTTTATTCATTTTGTTATTACTTTGAACCCTGCAATTCTTCGCTAGCTCATGTTGAACTACCAAGGACTCACCACGAGAAGGTGACCGCACTTCAAGTCCTACACGTGAACCCTTCCTTCCAACCAATGCAAGCACGTATTTACATTTCTTAGATACGTTTTTCACAGTTAAATTGTTCCTTTGTGTCGTAAATTTATCAAATATTTCTGTCATATATCCTCGTTTTTACTAAACTTTTTCTTTATCTGTGATTACATACCAATTTTGAAGAGCTTGTGACCTATTTGACAGCTCTTTCAACTGATTGAGTCTGGAATATCAGTTTAAAAAGAGCGCAATCAGAAGTCATATTTAAATTCTCAGCTTCCGTAATCTTTGTAAATATTGTGTTGTTAAATTACCTGTAAAAGGAAGCTTTGTAATTTTCACATCATGGCAAGAAATCATATCGATGTATACTGACTTTTAATTTATGTATGTAATGTATGAAAATAGATTTTTGTCTATTTTTTGAGATCTGAAACGTTCTCACTTGTTTGCTTGTTTGTTTTCTAGATTGAGCGTTTATAATACGATTTAAAATAAGTTTCTTTATATGCTCTCTCTTACGAACTAACCAGATTATTTCCCGGCGTTGCCCGGGTGCTTTTTAATACAACATAGCTCTAAAAAATATTTGAATGAATTCTATCTACATGGGAATATAAAAACTTATTTCATGCTAAAAAGAAATAGTTGAGCCTTAAATGGATAATTGATTGTTGATCGTAATCTTTGTAGGAAAATACTCCTATCTAAATGTGTTACATTTTATCAATTTTTGTGCTTAAAGTCTTATCTCTATTACTCTATCTATTCAAAATTGGAAGAAAATGGCCATTTTGAGACAAAAGATTTGAATTTTGGGCTTTTTGGATTTTTTTTAAATTTCAAAACCCCTGCCTATGTGAATTCTAATGCATCAGGGAACCTCTGCGCCAAGTTTGTTGAAAATCCGACGAAAACTGGATTTGTATAAGGAACAAACATACATAAATTTGATAACAGCATATTTCTTGGGTGCAAAGTATACATTGTTTTGAATAGATGTGAATACAATTTTCTACTTTTTCCCGGAAAGATAATCTTTGAAATATCACACAAATTCATAGCTAAATTAGTAACGCCTGTACTTCATCCTAAAAGAGCAAGGACACTTTTACCAGCGAAAGTTATGAACTCTTTTAAAAATTATAGTCTAAAGATTGTTTGCTGTAGTCAACATCTGACTAGGGAAAGCTGTCTTGGACTTCTGTTTCACATTTTTTTGGATATTTTCCCAGTCAAAACTACCTTGCTGATCTCATGAAGTTACTGTTGCTCAGTACTTGAACCATTTTTATTGTCAAAAGCAATCTGATCAATGACAAATTCTATAGGTTCATAATGAACTGATTTGAAAGAATAACATGTTTAGCTTCGTCTAACAGGCCCAAAAATCACTTTGGTTCACTGGTAGGTCCATCTAGCTTTTGCAAAAAATGCAGCAAATTAAGTTTATTCAAATGTAATTGGCAAATGTTCCATTACAGAGGTCTACCAAGTTTTTCTTCCAGTTTCCGTATTACACCTTTATTTTCCTGTCTTTGTAGTGCATCCATCAAAACCAATGCAAACAATTTCCTACTCAAAGAAACAATTTATTGTTTCTGACTTGTCTAAAAAATGTAAATGTGTGCTCTCATCGGTTGGAAGCAAGGGGAGCGCGAGTGGCACCCAAAGTGCGGCCACTCCCTCGTGGTGAGTCCTGGGTAATTTCAATGAGCAAGCATAGAGTTGAGTAGTTCAAATAAACAACAAAATGATTAAGAAAATGTTTTGAAGGCACTTTTAGTACATATTGAGAGGAAATATTGAATTATAAAATTTCTGCTAATATTGAAAATATCGGAAATTTCTGAAAATTTGATGAACTTTGGGCCTAACGCGCAGACTGAAATCATAATCTGAAATGATTTTCAAAAATTTCTTGTGTATTTCAAACCTTTTTCTTCCATTTAATAACCACCCTTTACTAATTTTATCATTTGCAATATTTTTTAAAAAAAATTGAAAAATCTAAAAAAAAATCAAAAATTTCAAAACTTTAGGCTAAATGCGCAGACTAAATATGACGTCGCAAAAGTGAAATATTTTACAGAATTGTTACTTATCCTCATTCACAGTAAATAAAAGGTACCCGTTTACGCAAATCAAAAATTCATTTTTTTCGCTCCACCCTAGTGCCCAGCATGTTTCACAACATACATTTGAGTTAGATGGTTGGTAATTGGACTAACATCCATCCCAGTTTCACGAAGTGGTTAATTTAAGAAAGTTGATGACGACGGCATATCAACACTTTCTTTCTTATACATTCTAAGGAAGACTTATAAGTCTCAAGCTACTTGCAAGGACGAAAGAGTCTATCTGTATTCTTTGAGCAAGCATAGTGCTTGCGTGAATTGCATTTTCGGTCTTCTCATCACGTAAAATGTTGTACTTAACCATTTAAATGATCTTCTAATAACTTTTGCCTTCAATAAAAGGTTATAATTTAGAAGTTAGTATTGATTTTTAAATAAACATGAAAAACACATACGTAGTTTTCCGAACTGAATTTATTGAACCAAGCCAAAACATCATGGCAAAACACAGATAAAACAAATTCGTTTTTATTTTGAATCTCTTGGCAGTAAGGGCCGGTACAACTAAACTATTCCCAGCAAAAAACCATATCGACTCCTCCTGACTATTCACCAGATGAAGAGTGCTTAACTAAAGTATGATTTTTTCCCTGCTTACATTTTTGCGCCTCTGCGTAGCTTGTAAAAACAGCCAGTGACAAATGGCAGAAATTGCCGACGCTAGTAAGAAAAGAAAGTCTCCTGATAAATGGTGTTGACATGAAGAACTTCTGCTGAGAATGCGTATGCTCTTCAAAGTGAAGATTAAAGCCAGTGGCTGACGCTGGGACATCACTTTCGGAACAAAATGGATCTAATCTCTTTAGCGGAGCTTTCTAAAGGCGTCACACTTTTAAAGGTTAATAATTCATGGTATTAGTAAAAGACTCGTAGAGAGCTTCTTGCAAGAAAAATGCTCACAAGCTTTTTAGTCTGGTGTCGGGGCATTACATGGAGAGGGAAATTCTAATATCTTAACAGACTATTTTGTGCTTTTAAAGAAAACGTTGTGATGAAATGTAATACAAAGTAATAAAGTAGAATGCGTTTTATAAAACTCGTTGAACTTTCATTGTGCTTTCTGTATAACTTTGCACGAGCAATATATATATGTTTGAAATTTTATATTAATAAACTAAAACAAAATCAAAAATATAAATGCAATATTTTTTAAAAACTTTATATCAATATTCCTCCGTCCATGTAGTTTTTGAATTTAATATACCAAGAATTAAAATGTGCTTACAGAGGCGTTAAAAATTCCCACGAAAATGGGAGAGATAGAGAGACATGCGTCGTGTGGGATCAAGGTAAAATCAATTAAAAGCAAAAAGATTAAATATTACATGTAATCTCAGCAACAAAGCAAAGTAGAGGAATGTAGGGCAAAATTAAATAATAAAGATAACATACTCCTATAAAAGGATCAATTCTGAAATCTGTTTCTAAAATTGCAGTATATATGCAGGCCCATCATTTGGAGGGTGGAGAGGGGTCAAGGAGATCAATCCCCTCCCCCCCCCACTCGCTGGCTTTGAGAAATTAATGCATTTTCATATAAGTGGGCGTGGTTTTTTATGTTTTCCGATGATTTGTATTGTGTTTAGACCCTTTGCACCCCCCCCCCACCGGAAAAACTAGAAATGACAAGCCTGTATGTATGCAGACTACTTTTTGATTGACATACAATTTCAAACAGCGGGATATATACCCTTCGCTATGTTATAGAATTTAAATAAAAGTAAGCATAGAATTAAAACGAAATAATAACAAGATCGAATGTATCAAAAAAAGTTCCAAAGTACATACTCCTCGGTTAGTAATAAATATTGTGCTCAAATTTTTGAAAATCGTTAAATAGGATTTGGCCGAACGCGAGCCACAAACACCCATGCATACATTTCCAAACAACATTTCTGCTTTATTACTTGTAAGGATTAAATATATTTACACATAAAAAGGCTTGTCTTCGAAAGTGTATTAACATGTAGTTTGATACCGTATTTATCATAATTCTTCGGTAAAAATCTGTTCATAACCTCGTAAAAAAAACGCAAAACAGTTTTCTTTTAAATGCGCTCTTTATACCCTTCCACGGAAATACAAAACGACTTTTTAGAAGCTTTTTTTTTTTTTTTTTGTCTGAATATCTATCCGAGTGGAATAAAAAGTCCTTCTAGACTCTTCGCAAACCAATATGGTAATTACTAAAAAGTATTCACCGCATCTCAAGATCGTGCTTGGCAAGATATTCGGTTCGGTTAAATGAGCGGAACATGAATAATGTGCGGCATTTTTTGTAATCCAATTTGAATAAACGAGGGTAAATATTTTAAATTTCGAGAACTCAAAAAAGATATGAAAAAAATAAAACAAAAAACATTTTTTTTCCTCGATAAGCATGGTTTTAAGTGTTCTAGAAAATTCAAGAGGAGTATTTCGTTCCCACAGCCAACATCAGAAAGTGAAAAATTGCCCCCAACTCGAATTTTAATAATGGAATGCAGTTCTGGAAATCAATAAGAAGCAGTTCTTTTGTTATTCGTACTGAAATATATTTCCCATTGTTATTCATGAATCGGGAATATAAATAATGTACCCCTCTTTACACTCCATAAGGAAAAATGTTTACGTGTTTAAAGGTTTTTTTTTCTTTTTTAATATAGGGAACGTATGAATACAATTCTCTTCTCTAGAGATGCTCAAGAATATTTTGTACTATCTTGAAACACAATTTTAATATTGGAACTTTCAAGCTTAAATTTCTTACTTTTATTATAGAGTTTTGAAGTACCAGTATTAAAATATTTGAAAAAGAAAAAACAAGTAGCAAAAACTAAGATGTACTTTTGTTTTATTAAAACTTTACCATAAATTAAATTCAAAAGATGCAGTTTTAAACACAAGTGGTTTAAATCAAATGTAGTCCAAAATTTAAAATTTTAAAATTTATTTATTTTACAAGGTGGCCATTCTTAGCTTTGTTCCCATTTTTTCTGCGCTCTATGTTCCAATATGTTCTCTGTTAATACTAATTGTAAACTTACCCAGTTTTTTAAATTTTCATTAATGACATTTACTGTAGTCTAAACAAAAAAAAAATCCTGAAATTTTACGTTAAAAATTACTAGCATAGATATTGCCAATAATTTTCAGGCAATATAATTTTACTGGGAAATTTTCCGGTCAAAAATAAGTAGAGCGTTGTAGCTAGTTACAAGCATACGTTTCAAGCACAGAAGAGAACACGATCACACGATCTTCGTGCTTAAGTCCCAGCGTGATAGCCACTGCATGGAATAAATCTTGAAAAGGAAGTAAAAATGAAGAATTATACGCTTTACATCATAAGGCTTGTATTGTGCAGATTGGAGCTGCAACGCTTACTTTTTTGGTGAAAGTTTTCGCTTTTTTTTTCGTTACTGTAAACACTCCAAGGTGAAAAAAAAAAAAAAAAAAAAAAAAACGTACAATGTTCCTTAATTTTAATCAGTGTGTGAAAAAAGAAAAGAAAATTGCCTTTTTCGCACATCATTTTCTTTTTTTTTTTTTCTTGAAATATTTATCTCCAATTAAAAATGCCTAAGCTAAGTAAATATACTAGGAAAACTATTTGTGCTAGAATTAATAATTAAATACTAAATGTTACTTAAAAAAAATCTTGGACGCAACGCTTTTTTTTTAAATTCTTATGAGACTACTCTAAACATATAAAAGGTTTATGTCCGAAAAGTTTAATCCGATTAGTCAAAAATATAAATTTATTAGAAATTAAAAAAATATATAAGTAAATATTTAAACGAGCGAAATATTCAACGAATTTTTGCTACGTATTTTAAACGAAAAAAAAAAAACGAATGAATGAAAAAATAAATAAATTTCATAAAAGTACTCCAGTACCTACATTTTTAGGACATTTTACAAATTGTATGAAAGAGCTACCTCCTGTGATCGTTAAAAATAATTAATGCGTTTATTTCAAATAAAAAAGAATTTATGTTATATATCCCATTTGGGATTTAGTAAGCAGTTTAATTTTAAGTATAAATCTGCACAGCCAATTTTCCGAGAAACGGCCCCCACGAGATAAATTAAGTTGGAATTCTCATCATGATAAGATGTAATTTAAAATGTATAAAATTCGTTGGATATTATTATTTATCTTTTGAATTATTGGGGAAGGTTTGTGGTAATGAGAAATGGAAAGAAAATATGTGCATTTAAATGATGAAAAAAAAAATGCATTGGAATGCGAATGAATAGTATCGCTATTCAAACCAACGCAGATTTACTTTGAGAAATTAAAGTCTAAAGAACACCGGAATTTGAATGACATTACATTTATTTTTTGCTTTCTTATGAAGTATTTTTTTTGCTGAAAAATAAACTACCTGGTCTTTATGTTTTCAAGTTAAACTTTTGGTTTTTAAAACTTATAAATTATAAAATAAAATAATGAAAATCGGACGGAAACGGAAGGAAATATTTTTAACGTTGTGCTCTCTGAGAAAATGTGCAGTTTCCCAATTCAAAAGTTTTATTAGTTCAAGTTAGAGAAGACGCGAAGCAGAGTTTGGCCGAATCGTCGAATACCGAAACTTTTTGCACCTATTTGAAGTTTTAGCATTGAACCTATCATAAATGCAAGCAATATTAGACTATACTCCATATAGAAGCATCACAATCATTTGATTGTTTTCCAGTAATTGGTTTTTTGCATACAATGCTTGAATGTCTTGAAAATGAACTGAAAAAGGTGTAGATATGTATACACGTAAGGATTGTTATGACCAACCCCCCCCCCCCTCCCCACAAGAGGGGCTGCGCCAGTGCTTTGTCCTATCTCTCGCACATTAACTATTACACCACAATCAAACTGACTTGTATCACAATAACTTGATATTGTAGCAGAAATACTCGATTTAAGAGCCTTACTAGACATTTGTTGTTCGATCTAGGGACTATTGGACGTATTACAATCATCTGATTGTTTTCCAGTTTTTTTTTTTTTTTTTTCATACGATGCGTACACCATTTATTTTGGCACTTCAGTGAAATCTAATACAATATTTATACATATGGAAAGGAATCATTTTATTCTTAGCCCAAAATTAATTTCTTAGGCAGTTAGTTCCGTACTTGTACTTGAGAGAGAAATCCGAGAAAGCATTTTACTGTAAGCTACATATAGTTCGTCAAATCTGATTAATTGATATTTGTTAAATATGTAATTAAATGCATATCATATTTAATGCTGTGAATATAACTCATTATGAATACATTTTTATCTAAAGCCAAATTCGATTTTAATATATGCATCAGCTAATCCAGTTTTTTAAAATGTTTGTTCAGGTGCAATGATGTACCTTTATTTTCAAAAAATGATTCGGAAATTTAGCCTGAAAAAATGGATGATATGAGTTAATGTGCATTTGCGCTTTCAACATAAGTCTTGCTAAAAAAGCCACGGTGCCATAAATAATTTTAATTATCCAAAGAAGCTTAAAAATCTTGCTAAAGCATTCAAAAAATTACTTTTTTATATACTTTTTAGAAACCAATATGCTTAACTGTAAAGGAGATGTTTTTACAAGTAACTAAAAGCACAATTAAATATATTTTAACAAATTAACAACTACTAATTTAGAAACTACTAATACAAAATTATAGATGGCAACCTTAATGCATTGTTTATTAATTTTCATCCATTTTATTTTTAGATTTTCTTAAATAATACATTTTCATAGTTTGCATTTGCAGTTCCTAGCAGTTAACAGTAGATTTGTCTTTTCCTTAATAAATTCTTTTTTTTTTCTCTTTTTTACGAAAGTGCTTTCTTCTTTAATCAATGTTTATTCGTTTTTCTTTATCGGGATTTGGATTTTGGAAGCAATTCGCAGCTCCAGACCTCGAACTGTGAGGCACAGTAATTAGCAACTAATCGAAAACCTTCCTCAAGTAAATCGCATTCCGCATTTAATTTATTGCTTCCAAGAGAGAAGCAATGAGCAAATTTTTAACTTGAAAATTAGTTTGGTTTTCGTATTATTTTTTCAAACTTCTCGCGGAACAAAATAATTGACTATCGATTTTCCTTACCGCAAAGTTATGGTAGTCCTTCTCAGGGTTTTGACGTACATACATTTGAGTTGGTAGAAATATTCTGCTAGCTGGAATATTTTACTGATTATTTCAAAGCTTGTCTTTCACAACCAGTTCAGAAATTCTTACGAGCATGCACCAGACATTTTCCACGGTTTAAAATTTTGCTAGGCATTCTTTTACTCAGACTATGTCTATTTTTAAAGATAAACATTGCGATATATCATAGTGTCCCTGCACTGTAAAAAATGAATGTTGTTTTTACAGTATAATGCAGCTAATTGTATGGTAATAAACTGCAAAATTGCTAACTTTACAGTATTAAACTGTAAAACTGTTAATTTTGCAGTAATAAACTGTAAATTGCTAATTTAACAGTTTATTAAAGTGAATGTTACAGTTTTAAATTGAACCTCTGCTGCTAGTATTATACTGTTGTTTTTACAGTATAGTACAGCAAAATTTTACGGCAATATACTGTAAAATTGCTAATTTTACAGTGAGAAACTAAAATTGCTAGTTTTTCATTTTATTACTGTGCATTTTACAGTCTTAAACTGGAACCTCCGCTGCCAGTATTATACTGTAAAAACAACAGTTCATTTTTCACAGTGTGTGATTCAAATAATTCATTATGTGGACTTAACCAACTTTGACTCTCAGTTGTCGTTTTTTTTCCCCGAAAGGAAAGAAAAAAAAATTAAAACTAAACAAACCTATAAACTTTGGCACATTGCGGAATTGACCTTCATTTTTTCATTTTTTAACACATAGTACTTAAGAATATAATCACAACAGAAAAATTCCCACTATTATTGCAACGTCTAAATCCATGACTGAATTTAAGTTGTTTTTGAATGTCTGTTCTGCTATTGGAAAACATTGGTATTTAACTAAGTGTACAATCCGGTATTCAGTAGAATAATTCCTGAAATGGAGAACATAGGAAGCTTGAAAGCCCACTTTCAAGACAAATATTTCCTAAATTTTGAATACACCTTGGAATGTAGTTCAACACATTTTGTTTCAGTTTTTTGAAGCAATGAAAATGATATTCTTCCATGTCACGGGGGGGGGGGGGCAATCAACAAAATATTGTTCCTTTCTAATATATGGCTACATTAAATGCACTAACTAAATGCAGCATCACTATCGACAGACCATTTATGGAGTGAAACAAATAATTTTGAAGTGAGAAAGAGAGGTTGGTTTTCATTAAAAAAATATACTTTTAAACGATTAGAAGGAAAATAAAGTTAAGATGACTAATGAGTGTAACTTATAAGCATTACACATATAAAATGACAGTAAATGCAGTTGTAATGAAAAAAAAAACAAAAAAAGTACATAAATATATCTTGTTTTTCTAGATCAGAATTTTAACTAGTGGCAACATTATCTGGATTCGAACACGGAATTTCGGCGTATTCTTTGACAAAAAGAAAACATTGCGTTTGATTTATTTAAGTCACGTCTTCTTACGCATTAAAAGTTTGGATTGCAGTATTTGCCCTTTTTTTAGCTTCCATAATGTTTTTTTCCAGTACATAATGGCATTAGTAGTATGTCATAAGTGAGCATGGCATACGTTTTAAGTAAATTCCGCAGATAAAAACATTTAATTCAAGTTTTACTGCATATTATTAGGAATGATGTAAGAATTAGTGCCTGAAAATTGGAGGTAATACCGTTACTTTGGTTATTTTTCACATCGTATGCTAGGTTGAAATTTTCAGCATCATATGTTCCAAACAGTGTTAAAACTGCAGATTAGGGACGAAGCTACTATTTATGTTTCAGACTCTCGACCAATGACGTGACATTAAGGTGAAGTACATAATTGGTGTGGACTAGACGTTACAACAAAAGGGCTTCAAGGTCATTTCTAAAAAAAAGGTCGTTCTTCTCCAAGAGTCAATTTTTTTACGTCTAAAATGTGGTCATTGTCGTTGTCTTGCTTTCGAAACGCTATCTTTTTACAGGCTAAAAGTTTAAAATAATTTAAAAAGATAATACATATTGGCATATTGCTGAAATGTAGCGTTAATTTCGTGTATCACGGATATCAACAGGCAACCCAAAAGGGCAACAGGTCGCTGATTTGTATTGATAAGCACTATCCTAATGACATTCTGCTGTCATTAACAATCGGGATACGCCCACGACATTTTGAATGAGTTTTAATCTACATCAGCAGTTTAAGATTATGTTTAATAAGAAATATGGCTATGAGGGGGAGTTAGAAGTTCGTATCGATTTTTGACAGATTAGTAGCTTCAATTTTTATCCAGAAATTAAAACTCTGCACATTAATGGAATTTGAATGTCTTCAAAAATTGTAGTGTTATGTACAAACATGCTTTAAAATTCTTCTTCTAAATTGTAAAAAAAAGAGCGAAAATTTGAAAGTGCGATATTGAATTAGTATGGGCAACATCCAGTGTACTTACGGTGTTTCTTCAGGCATTGAGAAGCATTTGCTTCTTTTAAGTAGATTTTTCTACTTTGCTCACAATTGTGATTTATATTGCGAATTTCCGCTCAAAATACTTATCGCAGGTGGCGTGAATGGACAAGAATAAAAACTAAGATTTCAATGCATCTTGTTTTCCGTAAGTGACGCTGTTAGTTTCGTCTCTATGAGATTTTTTTTTCTTTTTTCTTTGCAAAATTGACCAGCACAGAAGCAGCTACTGTGATTGTTTTAATGATTGCAAACTTCTGAAACTACATTATGTGTACTTGAAGTTTCAAGAGTAACTGCTACGGGTGCTCATGTACAAGTGCACTGAAGCAATTCTTCGTTGCAATTAATGTAGTAAAATAATAATTATAGCTAAAGGGTCATTCCATAGTGACTAACGTAACATTCAGAACTGATTCTGTAACTGTTTCTACTTGTAACTTAAAAGATAAAAAAATATTTTTTAGTTATGCTGGGGGATTTACAATGTACATGGTATCTATGTAGCATTTCTGCTAAGAATTTAAAGCAAAATTACTGACAGTAGATATTTTTTCAACCAAAATAGCAACGTGACTAACGTAACATTTTTACAACCCTGAAAATTAATGCTCATGTTGTAAATCAAAAAGTGTTAAACATTGAATGATATATTTGAAAAATGTGTAAAGTTGGCTTTTAAGAACATAAAACACATTTGTTAAATCTTAATTTTTTTTTAGTCTTAAATGTCACTTTTACTCAAGATGGAGTGTGACTAACGTAACCATCGAATAACAAGTAGTAAACACACTACAAACTATTTATTATGGCTAATATCAGTGATAATTACAATACTTTTTCAATTTTTTTAACTTCTTATGTTGCATGATTTTTATTTATTTATTTATTTACTTATTTTTGATACTTTTTTTCACTTCGGTATTTTTTTTTTTTCGGCTGAGGTTGACATTTCTATGGAATGACCCTAAACTAATTTCACGAATTCTACTTGTTTCTTATCGCATAATCTTATTTTTGTAATATGTCCTTATCGGATGATACGTTAATGCAAATCATGTTTGTTAGTAGTTGCTATCATGTATGACTCCTTTACTTTAATAAAAGCACAAATCACCTCTTTTGGAACCATTTAACTTCAATATATTTTATTGGTGTAAAACCGTATAACATTTCAGAAATGCACATATTTCACGTGATGTTATCCACTGTACTAATGACGTTTAACGTTACAAACGATCCATCAAAAAATAAATAAATTGGGAATAAATAACTGATTTAATAATAGTAATTAAATTAATTAAAAAAAAGAATAATAATAGTAATCTCTACATTATTAATTATTATTTTAGCAATGTAATAACAATAATAATAATAATAATAATAATAATAATAATAATTATAATAATAATAATAATAATAATAACTGCAGCACGTAAAATTTGAACATATTTGCCTATCACTTTTAATACATTTTTGTAATTTTTTTAATACTGAATTATTAAAAGTTCAGTTTGTTCGTAGTCACCAACACATGTGAGTCCGTCATTTTATAACAAGGCAAACGTCACATTTTTTAACTCTTACTCGACTCTACTCAGATAGACAGATACACATGTCTGTTAAGAAAAACGCCATAAGACGTTTATGAAGATTAATGTAAAAATTTCAAAATATGACTTTTGCCCTTTTTAAAATAAATGTACTTTATAATAACTTTATACATGTCTGATACTGTTTCATTTAGTGTATAACTACATAAAACATGTTACTGTAGTTCTAAAACTGCATTCCTCCAACTAACGGTTCAAATAAGAGTTTCAGTTAAAACAATGCAATGAAGAAAATCTTCAAGCACTCTATTTTCTCCAAAAGAAGGTGTTTCATTTATTATTCTATTATCTGATTCAGCAAGGGATGGATAAAAATCAGCGCGAATGTTTTTCAGAAAGTATACTTTCGGATTAATTCTACTCAAAGGTACCTCAATTTCAGTTTTTCAAAGGATAAACTTCAAAAGAAAATACCGTCGCAATAATTAAACTTAAGTCCTTATTCCTTGCTTTTTCCGTCTTCCATTAAAGTCTGGTAATGTTGCGTATTAAAACTTAAGGTGTAATCCCGCTAATTCATTGGACGTAAGATCAGATTTTTCGCAGAAAATCCAATTTATATTAAGTATTCATGCTGATGAAAATTTTATGAGTAAATAGAAATGTTACTATGCAGTACTTTTATCTGCTCGTTTTATTTTGGGGGGTTGCAGAACGAAATAAATTTAACGTGATAATGCTCCTCTTGCTAATGCTAAATTATGTTTAAACGGAGAGATGCTATCCTTTACTTCTAAATGCGCTATTAATATTTAATTTTTACTGCGTTCGCAAGGGCTAATACTTTGTTTTGCTTAATGAAATAATTCTAGCAGTAAATTTCCTAAATGATATCGGCGTTATGAAATAATTTAACATTTTAATTTATGAAATTGGGCTATGAAATTAAGAAAATAGAATAAACAAAAAATAATGGAGAAATTATATTCATTTATTTTTTTCCCTTTAATATGATTAAATATGTAATAACATATCCATTACTTAAAAAGCAATATTAGTTATTATTTGTTTATTGAAGCATTATATAGGCATGTGCTTATAGTATTTTTAAATAAACATCGCTACTAAAGCATATGCGTTTTTTTCCTTGGAAAAAATATTACGTGCATTTGTTTTTAAGGCGGGGCATTGCTCTTAATTATTTTAGTGCACGCGACATGTATGTTTAATAAGGCAATAATTTTTAGCCAATGCCGGAAACAACTTTAAGTAATAAATGTTACAAATTTAAGCAATACATGTATACTATTATTAGTTGTTTCTTCAGGCCATTTTGAATGGAATTTCAAAACTTATGTACTTTGATAGTGTATGGCTTAGCAATGTAACACAAACTGTAGAAATTGAAAAGAACAAAGCGAATATTGTACTTTCAAATCGTTCCCGACTACGCAAAATAAAATAAATATCATTTAGCTATCTACTATTTTTGATTCAGATTGCATGCGAGAACATTATCTCACTCAATTGTAGGACATCCAGCCAAGTGCCTCGCCTCAATTTTTACATGACAACGACATTGTTTTTTCCAATTTATATTTATTAACGAAAAAAATTTACAGCGCTAAGAAAAAAATTACACACAAGGTTATGGTGGAAATCGATCCCACGACCTTATGTACCACACAGGCAAGCACGACCTTTACACAGAGGCTAATAACCATTACGAGTTCTTAAATTCCCATGTGAACAAGTTATGATAGACTCATAAAAAATATTAAAGGTTTCTGACTAAGCTACATATAAAATGTTCATGTTAATTACTCATGTTAATACTCATGTTAATTTGAATGTTGCCGATGAACTGCCGCAATTGCTAATCAGAATAGTTGTTTGAATGCTTTAACTAGAGTGTGTGTGTATGAATATTTGTTTGGCAAGGTTTTGCAACAAAAATTTCTCAAATTATAATGCAATACGTCTATTAGTTCACAAGTTAAGAAAATCAGCTTTTTTTACAGACAACTAAAAACAACAGAAAATTGTTTAATTATTAATCATAAAAATATCGAAAACGCATTGCATAACCAACTTTGTTGTGAGTGGAAAAAACGGACACTCAGAATCTAACTTACAATTGATTCTAAGTGGGTGCTATCATCTCCTGGAAGCAAATCCAATCCCTATATCGATTTATCACCAAGGTTACCAAGCTATCAATGACGCCGAAAATATTGTGGACGTACAGATCTCAGCGGTCTAATTACCTAACTCCTACCTTGTGTTATATAGCCTGTTTCAGCGCAGACCTACCAATAAATTTCCAATATTCCGCTTTCAGGGAGGTCGCAGCTTCCCAGGAATCTCTGCTCATTTTAACGACGCGCACTAAACAACGCCATTACGAGCGTGTAAAGGGCCGAAGCTGTAATCCGTCCGGGAATTATAATTTGCACCCGCACTACTTTAATGCTCTAATAAATAAACATTTTAATGAGCCCAGCCAGGAAAGTTTGACCTCTTATGGTGAATGATATGGCCATTGCTTCAGACTTGCTGTCTATTCGACCACCCTGATAAGATGACCCTTTAACAAGACCCCCCTTTATGGTGAGCGGTTGATTAAGATTCAATGGTTTGTGGGTCAACTGGGGAAAATACAAGGATCTTTTGCTTCAGTTTGCGAGATTTCGTGGCTTAATCATGGATTCTTGAGCCGCCTTGATTTCCCCTGGTACAAACATTCTTACGTATAAACTTTTCTCTTAAATTAACGAGATTTTATGAAGAAAGAAATATATTTTTTAAACACGCAACCTGCGTTTTCTCTGCTTTACTATTTTTTTTGTAAGGAATATGAAAACATTTTCTTTCTTTTTTCTACAGCGCGAAGCAACTTTCAATAAATTGTGGTCAAAATAAAAAGCATTTAATATTTTTTTTAAATAACGCTTAAATCAATGTGTGATACGGAAATTTTAATAGCTTGTAAACTAATTTTTGTATTGTACAATTCATTCCCAAGTATTTACGATGCTAGATGATAATAAAAAAAAAAAAACTTTTTTTGTTCACTCACTATTTTTACTCTTAGCCTAACTACTTAAGTAAAGCCCAGTGAAAGATATTGAATACATAAATAGCAACAAAGCGTTACTACACACTGGTTATTCCGTTAACTATATTTTGCAAGTTTATCATTTAGTAAACGGGTACTCTCTAAGTGGTTTTGGAAATTAATGAATAAAACAATATGAAAAAAGTAACACTTAGCTTGGATGTAATTTATTTTCAGGAATTAAAAGCTTGTATTTTGCAAGTACATACTCAAAAAAAAAAAAAAAATCAGACTGAATGAGACTGTCAAAAGATCATATGATCAGCACAGCACTAGTTAAGGATTCAGTTACTAGCCCAGCTGACAGCTGATTGATCGATTGTATGCAAATGAGCTCTGCGATCTGAACCAATCACATGTCAGCTAGGCCATAATGCTATATTTTCAGCTATTATTATTAATATTTATATATATTTTTTTCTTAAACAATAAATAGGTCATAGAAGAATATTTTACAATTAGCAATTGAGTATTTAGGTTAAGCGTACATATGTATGGACATGCAATTTGAAAATTTTAATTTGCTGCAAATACAAAGACACAAATGCTATATTTCAGCTTTGAGGTATTCAACAAGCACTATAGATTAAAAAATAATGAGTTCAAATACACGAAATTAAAGTTTGAAAATATTTCAGAAATTCATAAATTAATCCTTATTAGCTGCTAAGTGAAACAATCGCAATTATTTCGATTGCATTTAAAGTGTCATGTTTAAATAATTGGCAAATAAAAATTGGCATACAAATTTGTAAGCATCGAAACGATTTTAAGAAACATAAATGCCAAAATTGATTGATTAGGAAATAATTTTTACTTTACAGCATCTACGACATAACTTGAATTGTGACAGGTGACTTGTGATATTGATGATATACCGTAAAGTCGGGTTACTTGGACCCTAGGGGGTTACTTGAGCCCATTAAAGTAAAATGATAAAATCTGGGTTTGGTACTTACTAGTTGAAGACTTGCACGTAGTTCCTCGTTTCTCCGCTAGGTAGAAGCACTCTGCAGTCTCTAACGCTAGTACCAAACCCAGATTTATCATTTTACTGTGGGCTCAAGTAACCTCCTTGTGGGTCCAAGTAACCCGACTTTACGGTACAAAAAAATTCAAATTTAATTCTACTTAAACCTACATTTTATTGATATCTATTTTTTCATTTTATAAACTTTAATGCTAGTGAAATCATTATTTTAATGTTGAGTATTTGTACATAAAAATCAATGCGTGTTTTATGTTTGCATTTTTATTTGTACCTATTTTATTATTTTTGTTTTAAATAAAACATTTATGTGGGAAGTATTGTTGTTTGTAAAATAAAATTCGTAATTCTAAGTAGATTAGTTTAGAAAACTTAAGTATATTATCAGTTTTATCTGAATTCAAACATTTTTTAAACAAAAATATCATATAAAATATACATTTAAAATCTATCACAAAAAAAAAAAAAAAAGAATAAATAAATGAAAAACAATGAAAAAAATATTCTTGCTTAATTTCCTGCAGTATTTACATGTCTTTTTCGTCATGAATATTTGAAATACATTTCTTTTTAAATTTTACCAGAATCTGTGAAACTGTGACATCAATCATTTTTTCGCCAACCTGGGAGAACTATAATCGAATACTTATGCTAATAAATAGTTTTTCAGACATCACCTCTGGTAAACCCTTTACATAATCTCCCAACTGCTA